>JABBCR010001542.1:0-23767 GCA_014849445.1 Cercopithecus mona | reverse complement strand
GACATGTTTACATTGATTTTCCAACATAATGGAGTCAAGATCTTAGCTATCATTAGAAAATTATAACAAGATAGATAAGATGTGAAATCAGACTTTTGAAAAAAAATTAAACTGGAAATTTAATAATCTATCTTCAAAAATGTAACAAGCAAATCATTGGGTGCATGTAAAAAAATTTTTTTTAAATGCAACAAAAATCTGGCAAGTTATTTCATATAACTTACTGTTATTAAATTGTATAATTAATGATTAAAATATGTGAGAAATAATTTTAGTAAATTTTCAAGAAAATTTTAACATAGATGGCGCTTGCTTGGGATTCCATCCACTACACAGAGCAGTTTCTCAGAAAGCTTCTTGCCAGTTTTGAACGGAAGATATTTCCTTTTTCACCATAGCCCTCTATGGGCTTCCAAATATCACTTTTCATATTACAAAAGAGCAGTCTTAGCAAAAGGATTCTTGAGGAAAGATGTAACTCTGTGCGATGAATTAACAGAACACAGAGCAGTTTCTCAGAAAGCTTCTTTCCAGTTTTGAACGGAAGATATTTCCTTTTTCACCATAGCCCTCTATGGGCTTCCAAATATCCCTTTGCCAATTCCACAAGAACAGCCTTAGCTAAAGGCTTCTTGAAGGGAAAGATGTAACTCTGTGAGATGAATTAACAGAACACAGAGCAGTTTCTCAGAAAGCTTCTTTTAAGACTTTATCTTAGGATATTTCCTTTTTCACCATAGCTATCTATGGGCTTCCAAATATCACTTTTCAAATTCCACAAGAACTGTCTTATCAAAAGGCTTCTTGAGGGGAAAGCTGTAACACTGTGAGATGAATTAACAGAACACAAAGCAGATTCTCAAAAAGCCTCTTTTCCGTTTTTATGGTAGGATATTTCCTTTTTCACCATAGCCCTCTATGGGCTTCCAAATATCCCTTTGCCAATTCCACAAGAACAGCCTTAGCAAAAGGCTTCTTGAAGGGAAAGATGTAACTCTGTGAGATGAATTAACAGAACACAGAGCAGTTTCTCAGAAAGCTTCTTTCCAGTTTTGAACGGAAGATATTTCCTTTTTCAACATAGCCCTCTATGGGCTTCTAAACATTACTTTAAAAATTCCAAAAGAACAGACGTAGCAAAAGGCTTCTTGAGGGGAAAGCTGTAAACCTGTGAGATGAATTAACAGAACACAAAGCAGTGTCTCAGAAAGCTTCTTTCCAGTTTTTAAGGGAAGATATTTCCTTTTTCTCCATAGCCTACTATGGGCTTCCAAATAACACTTAGCAAATTTCACAAGAAAAGTCTTCGTGAACGGCTTTTTGAGGGAAATCTGTAACTCTGTGAGATGAATTAACAGAATACAAAGCAGTTCCTCTGAAAGTTTCCTTTAAGATTATATCTTAGGATATTTCCTTTTTCACCATAGCTCTCTATGGGCTTTCAATTATCACCTTGTTATTCCACAAGAGCAGTGTTAGCAAAAGGCTACTTGACGGAAAAGTTGTAACTCTGTGAGATAAATTAACAGAACACAAATCAGTTTCTGAGAAAGCTTCTTTAAAGACTTTAACTGAAGATATTTACTTTTTCCCCATAACCCTCTGTGGGGTTCCAAATATAACTTGGCAAGTCCACAAGAACAGTCTTAGAGAAAGGCTTCTTGAGGGGAAATCTGTATCTCTGGGATATAAATTAACAGAACAGATAGCAGTTTCTCAGAGAGCTTCTTTTCAGTTTTTATCTTAGGACATTTCCTTTTTAACCGTAGCCCTCTATGGGCTTCCAAATATCACTTTTCAAATTGCAAAGGAATAGACTTAGCGAAAGGCTTCTTGAAGGGAAAGATGTAACTCTGTGAGATGAATTAACAGAACACAGAGCAGTTTCTCAGAAAGCTTCTTTAAAGTTTTGAACGGTAGATATTTCCTTCTTCACCATAGCCCTCTATGGGCTTCCAAATATCCCTTTGCCAATTCCACAAGAACAGTCTTACCGAAAGGATTCTTGCAGGGAATGCTGTAACTCTGTGAGATGAATTAAAAAAACACAAAGTAGTTTCTAAGAAAACATCTTTCCAGTTTTTAACTGAAGATATTTTTTTTTCACCATTGTCCTCTAAGGGCTTCCACATATCACTTTGCAAATTCCACAAGAACAGTCTTAGCAAAAGAGTTCTTGAGAGGAAAGATGTAACTCTGGGAGATAAATTAACAGAACACAGAGCAGTTTCTCAGAAAGCTTCTTTCCAGTTTTGAACGGAAGATATTTGCTTTTTCACCATAGCCCTCTATGGGCTTCCAAATATCCCTTTGCCAATTCCACAAGAACAGCCTTAGCGAAAGGCTTCTTGAAGGGAAAGATGTAACTCTGTGAGATGAAATAACAGAACACAGAGCAGTTTCTCAGAAAGCTTCTTTTCGTGTTTTATGTTAGGATATTTCGTTTTAAACCATAGCCCTCGAGGGGCTTCCGAATATCACTATGCAAATTCCATAAGCACAGTCTTAGCGAAAGGCTTCTTGAGGGAAAGCTGTAACTCTGTGAGATGAATTAACAGAACACAGAGCAGTTTCTCAGAAAGCTTCTTTCCAGTTTTGAACGGAAGATATTTCCTTTTTCACCATAGCACCCTATGGGCTTCCAAATATCCCTTTGCCAATTCCACAAGAACAGCCTTAGCGAAAGGCTTCTTGAAGGGAAAGATGTAACTCTGTGAGATGAATTAACAGAACACAGAGCAGTTTCTCAGAAAGCTTCTTTCCAGTTTTGAACGGAAGATATTTCCTTTTTCACCATAGCCCTCTATGGAATTCCAAATATCCCTTTGCCAATTCCACAAGAACAGCCTTAGCGAAAGGCTTCTTGAAGGGAAAGATGTAACTCTGTGAGATGAATTAAAAGAACACAAATCAGTTTCTCAGAAAGCTTCTTTCCAGTTTTTAACGGAAGATATTTCCTTTTTCACCATAGCCCTCTATGGGCTTCCAAATATCACTTTGCAAATTCCACAAGAACAGTCTTAGCGAAAGGCTTCTTGAGGGGAAAGTTGTAACTCTGTGAGATGAATTAACAGAACACAAATCAGTTTCTCAGAAAGCTTCTTTCCAGTTTTTAACGGAAGATATTTCCTTTTTCACCATAGCCCTCTATGGGCTTCCAAATATCACTTTGCTAATTCCACAAGAACAGTCTTAGCGAAAGGCTTCTTGATGTGAAAGTTGTAACTCTGTGAGATGAATTAAAAGAATACAAAGCAGTTTCTCAGAAAGTTTCTTTCCAGTTTTTAACTGAAGATATTTCTTTTTCACCATAGCCCTCTATGGGCTTCCAAATATCACTTTGCAAATTCCACAAGAACAGTCTTAGCGAAAGGCTTCTTGAGGGGAAAGCTGTAACTCTGTGAGATGAATTAAAAGAACACAAAGCAGTTTCTCAGAAAGCTTCTTTCCAGTTTTTATCTGAGGATATTTCCTTTTTCACCATAGCCCTCTAGGGGATTTCAAATATCACTTTGCAAATTCCACAAGAACAGTCTTATCGAAAGGCTTCTTGAGGGGAAAGCTGTAACTCTGTGAGATGAATTAACAGAACACAAAGCAGTTTCTCAGAAAGCTTCTTTCCAGTTCTTAACTGAAGATATTTCCTTTTTCACCATAGCCCTCTATGGGCTTCCAAATATCACTTTGCCAATTCCACAAGAACAGCCTTAGCGAAAGGCTTCTTGAAGGGAAAGATGTAACTCTGTGAGATGAATTCAAAGAACACAAAGCAGTTTCTCAGAAAGCTTCTTTTCAATTTGTAACTAAGGATATTTCCTTTTTCACCATAGCCCTCTATGGGCTTCCAAATATCAAGAACAGTCTTAGCGAAAGGCTTCTTGAGGTGAAAGCTGTAACTCTGTTTGACGAATTAACAGAACACAAAGCAATTTCTCAGAAAGCTTCTTTCCATTTTTTAACGGAAGACAATTCCTTTTTAACCAGAGCCCTCTATGAGCTTCGATATATCACTTTGAAATTCCACAAGAACAGTCTTAGCGAAAGGCTTCTAGAGGGGAAAGCTGTAACTCTGTGAGATGAATAAACAGAACACAAAGCAGTTTCTCAGAAAGTTTCTTTCCAGTTTTTAAGTGAAGATATTTCCTTTTTCACCCTAGCCGTCTATGGGCTTCAAATGTCACTTTGAAATTCCACAAGAACAGTCTTAGCGAAAGGCTTCTGGAAGGGAAAGCTGTAACTCTGTGAGATGAATTCACAAATCACAAAGAAGTTTCTCAGAAAGCTTCTTTCCAGTTTTGAACGGAAGATATTTCCTTTTTCACCATAGCCCTCTATGGGCTTCCAAATATCCCTTTGCCAATTCCACAAGAACAGCCTTAGCGAAAGGCTTCTTGAAGGGAAAGATGTAACTCTGTGAGATGAATTAACAGAACACAGAGCAGTTTCTCAGAAAGCTTCTTTCCAGTTTTGAACGGAAGATATTTCCTTTTTCACCATAGCCCTCTATGGGCGTCCAAATATCACTTTGCCAATTCCACAAGAACAGCCTTAGCGAAAGGCTTCTTGAAGGGAAAGATGTAACTCTGTGAGATGAATTAACAGAACACAGAGCAGTTTCTCAGAAAGCTTCTTTCCAGTTTTGAACAAAAGATATTTCCGTTTTCACCATTGCCCTCTAGGGGCTTCCAAATATCACTTTGCAAATTCCACAAGAACAGCCTTAGCGAAAGGCTTCTTGAACGAAAAGATGTAACTCTGTGAAATGAACTAAAAGAGCACAGAGCAGTTTCTCAGAAAGCTTCTTTTCAGTTTTGAACGGAAGATATTTCCTTTTTCACCATAGCCCTCTATGGGCTTCCAAATATCCCTTTGCCAATTCCACAAGAACAGCCTTAGCGAAAGGCTTCTTGAAGGGAAAGATGTAACTCTGGGAGATGAATTAACAGAACACAGAGCAGTTTCTCAGAAAGCTTCTTTCCAGTTTTGAACGGAAGATATTCCTTTTTTACCATAGCCGTCTATGGGCTTCCAAATATCACTTTGCCAGTTCCACAAGAAAAGACTTAGCAAAAGGCTTCTTGAGGCGAATGCTGTAACTCCATGAGATGAATTAACACAACACAAAGCAGTTTCTCAGAAAGCTTCTTTCCCGTTTTTAAGTGAAGATATTTCCTTTTTCACCATAACCCTCTATAGGCTTCCAAATATCACTTTGCAAATTCCACAAGAACAGTCGTAGCGTAAGGCTTCTTGACGGGAAAGCTGTAGCTCTGTGAGATGAATGATCAGAACACAACGCAGTTTTTCAGAAAGCTTCTTTCCAGTTTTTAACTGAAGATAATTCCTTTTTCACCGTAGACCTCTATGGGCTTCCAAATATCACTTTGCAAATTCCACAAGAACAGTCTTAGCGAAAGGCTTCTTGAAGGGAAAGATGTAACTCTGTGAGATGAATTAACAGAACACAAAGCAGTTTCTCAGAAAGCTTCTTTCCAGTTTTTAACGGAAGATATTTCCTTTTTCACCATAGACCTCTATGGGATTCCAAATATCACTTTCCAAATTCCACAACAACAGTCTTAGTGAAAGGCTTCTTGACCGGAAAGCTGTATCTCTGTGAGATGAATTAACAGAACACAAAGCAGATTCTCAGAAAGCTTCTTTCCAGTTTTTCAACGGAAGATATTTCCTTTTTCACCATAGCCCTCTATGGGCTTCCAAATATCACTTTGCAAATTCCACAAGAACAGTCTTAGCGAAAGGCTTCTTGAGAGGAGAGCTGCAACTCTGTGAGATGAATTAACGGAACACATAGCCGTTTCTGAGAAAGCTTCTTTCCAGTTGTTAACGGAAGAGATTTCCTTTTTAACCATAGCCTTCTAGGGGCTTCCAAATATCACTTTGCAAATTCCACAAGAACACTCTTAGCGAAAGGCTTCTTGAAGGGAAAATGTAACTCTGTGAGATGAATTAACAGAACACAGAGCAGTTTCTCAGAAAGCTTCTTTCCAGTTTTGAACGGAAGATATTTCCTTTTTCACCATAGCCCTCTATGGGCTTCCAAATATCCCTTTGCAAATTCCACAAGAACAGCCTTAGCGAAAGGCTTCTTGAAGGGAAAGATGTAACTCTGTGAGATGAATTAACAGAACACAGAGCAGTTTCTCAGAAAGCTTCTTTCCAGTTTTGAACGGAAGATATTTCCTTTTTCAACATAGCCCTCTATGGGCTTCCAAATATCACTTTGCCAATTCCACAAGAACAGCCTTAGCGAAAGGCTTCTTGAGGGGAAAGATGTAACTCTGTGAGATGAATTAACAGAACACAAAGCAGTTTCTCAGAAAGCTTCTTTCCAGTTTTTAACTGAAGATATTTCCTTTTTCACCATAGCCCTCTATGGGCTTCCAAATATCCCTTTGCCAATTCCACAAGAACAGCCTTAGCGAAAGGCTTCTTGAAGGGAAAGATGTAACTCTGTGAGATGAATTAACAGAACACAGAGCAGTTTCTCAGAAAGCTTCTTTCCAGTTTTGAACGGAAGTTATTTCCTTTTTCACCATAGCCCTCTATGGGCTTCCAAATATCACTTTGCCAATTCCACAAGAACAGCCTTAGCGAAAGGCTTCTTGAGGGTAATGCTGTAACACTGTGAGATGAATTCACAGAACACAATGCAGTTTCTCAAAAACCTTCTTTCCAGTTTTTAACTGAAGATATTTCCTTTTTCACCATAGCACTCTATGGGCTTCCAAATATCACTTTGCAAATTCCACAAGAACAGTCTAAGCAAAAGGCTTCTTGAGGGGAAAGCTGTGACTCTGTGAGATGAATTAACAGAACATAAAGCAGTATCTCAGAAAGCTTCTTTCCAGTTTTTAACTAAAGACATTTCCTTTTTCACCATAGCCCTCTATGGGCTTCCAAATATCACTTTGCAAATTCCACAAGAACAGTCTTAGCGAAAGGCTTCTTGAGGGGAAAGATGTAACTCTGTGAGATGAATTAACAGAACACAGAGCAGTTTCTCAGAAAGCTTCTTTCCAGTTTTGAACGGAAGATATTTCCTTTTTCACCATAGCCCTCTATTTGCTTCCAAATATCCCTTTGCCAATTCCACAAGAACAGCCTTAGCGAAAGGCTTCTTGAAGGGAAAGATGTAACTCTGTGAGAAGAATTAACAGAACACAGAGCAGTTTCTCAGAAAGCTTCTTTCCAGTTTTGAACGGAAGATATTTCCTTTTTCACCATAGCCCTCTATGGGCTTCCAAATATCCCTTTGCCAATTCCACAAGAACAGCCTTAGCGAAAGGCTTCTTGAGGGAAAGATGTAACTCTGTGAGATGAATTAACAGAACACAGAGCAGTTTCTCAGAAAGCTTCTTTCCAGTTTTGAACGGAAGATATTTCCTTTTCACCATAGCCCTCTATGGGCTTCCAAATATCCCTTTGCCAATTCCACAAGAACAGCCTTAGCGAAAGGCTTCTTGAAGGGAAAGATGTAACTCTGTGAGATGAATTAACAGAACACAGAGCAGTTTCTCAGAAAGCTTCTTTGCAGTTTTGAACGGAAGATATTTCCTTTTTCACCATAGCCCTCTATGGGCTTCCAAATATCCCTTTGCGAATTCCACAAGAACAGCCTTAGCGAAAGGCTTCTTGAAGGGAAAGATGTAACTCTGTGAGATGAATTAACAGAACACAGAGCAGTTTCTCAGAAAGCTTCTTTCCAGTTTTGAACGGAAGATATTTCCTTTTTCACCATAGCCCTCTATGGGCTTCCAAATATCCCTTTGCCAATTCCACAAGAACAGCCTTAGCGAAAGGCTTCTTGAAGGGAAAGAGGTAACTCTGTGAGATGAATTAACAGAACACAGAGCAGTTTCTCAGAAAGCTTCTTTCCAGTTTTGAACGGAAGATATTTCCTTTTTCACCTTAGCCCTCTATGGGCTTCCAAATATCCCTTTGCCAATTCCACAAGAACAGTCTTAGTGAACGGCTTCTTGAGGTGAAAGCTGTAACTCTGTGAGATGAATTAACAGAACACAAAGCAGTTTCTCAGAAAGCTTCTTTCCAGTTTTTAACTGAAGATATTTCCTTTTTCACCATAGCCCTCTATGGGCTTCCAAATATCACTTTGCAAATTCCACAAGAACAGCCTTAGCGAAAGGCTTCTTGACGGGAAAGCTGTAACTCTGTGAGATGAATAAACAGAACACAACGCAGTTTCTCAGAAAGCTTTTTTCTCGTTTTAACGGAAGATATTTCCTTTTCACCATTGCCCTCTATGGGCTTCCAAATATCACTTTGTAAATTCCACAAGAACAGTCTTAGCGGAAGGCTTCTTGAGGGAAAAGCTGTAACTCTGTGAGATGAATTAACAGAACACAAAGCAGTTTCTCAGAAATCTTTTTTTCTGTTTTTAACTGAGGATATTTCCTTTTTCACCAAAGCCCTCTACAGGCTTCCAAATATCACTTAGCAATTTCCACAACAACAGCCTTAGCGAAAGGGTTCTTGAGGGAAAGCTGTAAATCTGTGAGTTGAATTAACAGAACAAAAAGCAGTTTCTCAGAAAGCTTCTTTTCAGCTTTTAACTGAAGATATTTCCTTTTTCACCAAAGCCCTCTATGGGCTTCCAAATATCACTTTGCAAATTCCACAAGAACAGTCTTAGCGAAAGGCTTCTTGAGGGGAAAGCTGTATCTCTGTGAGATGAATTAACAGAACACAAGTCAGTTTCTCAGAAAGCTTCTTTCTAGTTTTTAACGGTAGATATTTCCATTTTCAACATCGCCTTCTATGGGCTTCCAAATATCGCTTTGCAAATTCCACAAGAACAGTCTTAGCGAAAGGCTTCTTGAGGGGAAAGCTGTAATTCTCTGAGATGAATTAACAAAGCACAAAGCAGTTTCTCAGAAAGCTTCTTTATAGTTTTAAACGGAATATATTTCATTTTCACCGTAGCCCTCTACTGGATTCCAAATATTACTTTGCAAATTCCACAAGAACTGTCTTAGCGAAAGGCTTCTAGAGGGGAAAGATGTAACTCTGTGAGATGAATTAACAGAACACAGAGCAGTTTCTCAGAAAGCTTCTTTCCAGTTTTGAACGGAAGATATTTCCTTTTTCACCATGGCCCACTATGGGCTTCCAAATATCCCTTTGCCAATTCCACAAGAACAGCCTTAGCGAAAGGCTTCTTGAAGGGAAAGATGTAACTCTGTGAGATGAATTAACAGAACACAGAGTAGTCTCTCAGAAAGCTTCTTTCCAGTTTTGAACGGAAGATATTTCCTTTTTCACCATAGCCCTCTATGGGCTTCCAAATATCCCTTTGCCAATTCCACAAGAACAGCCTTAGCGAAAGGCTTCTTGAAGGGAAAGATGTAACTCTGTGAGAGGAATTAACAGAACACAGAGCAGTTTCTCAGAAAGCTTCTTTCCAGTTTTGAACGGAAGATATTTCCTTTTTCACCATAGCCCTCTATGGGCTTCCAAATATCACTTTGCCAATTCCACAAGAACAGCCTTAGCGAAAGGCTTCTTGAGGGGAAAGCTCTAACTCTGTGAGATGAATTAACAGAACACAGAGCAGTTTCTCAGAAAGCTTCTTTCCAGTTTTGAACGGAAGATATTTCCTTTTTCACCATAGCCCTCTATGGGCTTCCAAATATCCCTTTGCCAATTCCACAAGAACAGCCTTAGGGAAAGGCTTCTTGAAGGGAAAGATGTAACTCTGTGAGATGAATTAACAGAACACAGAGCAGTTTCTCAGAAAGCTTCTTTCCAGTTTTGAACGGAAGATATTTCCTTTTTCACCATAGCCCTCTAGGGGCTTCCAAATATCCCTTTGCCAATTCCACAAGAACAGCCTTAGCGAAAGGCTTCTTGAAGGGAAAGATGTAACTCTGTGAGATGAATTAACAGAACACAGAGCAGTTTCTCAGAAAGCTTCTTTCCTGTTTTGAACGGAAGATATTTCCTTTTTCACCATAGCCCTCTATGGGCTTCCAAATATCCCTTTGCCAATTCCACAAGAACAGCCTTAGCGAAAGGCTTCTTGAAGGGAAAGATGTAACTCTGTGAGATGAATTAACAGAACACAGAGCAGTTTCTCAGAAAGCTTCTTTCCAGTTTTGAACGGAAGATATTTCCTTTTTCACCATAGCCATCTATGGGCTTCCAAATATCACTTTGCAATTACCGCAAGAACAATCTTATCGAAACGTTCTTGAGTGGAACACTTTAACTCTGTGAGATGAAGTACCAGAACACAACGTAGTTTCTCAGAATGCTTCTTTCCAGTTTTTAACTGAAGATATTTCCTTTTTCACCATAGCCTTCTTTGGACTTCCAAATATCCCTTTGCCAATTCCACAAGAACAGCCTTAGCGAAAGGCTTCTTGAAGGGAAAGATGTAACTCTGTGAGATGAATTAACAGAACACAGAGCAGTTTCTCAGAAAGCTTCTTTCCAGTTTTGAACGGAAGGTATTTCCTTTTTCACCATAGCCCTCTATGGGCTTCCAAATATCCCTTTGCCAATTCCACAAGAACAGCCTTAGCGAAAGGCTTCTTGAAGGGAAAGATGTAACTCTGTGAGATGAATTAACAGAACACAGAGCAGTTTCTCAGAAAGCTTCTTTCCAGTTTTGAACGGAAGTTATTTCCTTTTTCACCATAGCCCTCTATGGGCTTCCAAATATCCCTTTGCCAATTCCACAAGAACAGCCTTAGCGAAAGGCTTCTTGAAGGGAAAGATGTAACTCTGTGAGATGAATTAACAGAACACAGAGCAGTTTCTCAGAAAGCTTCTTTCCAGTTTTGAACGGAAGATATTTCCTTTTTCACCATAACCCTCTATGGGCTTCCAAATATCCCTTTGCCAATTCCACAAGAACAGCCTTAGCGAAAGGCTTCTTGAAGGGAAAGATGTAACTCTGTGAGATGAATTAACAGAACACAGAGCAGTTTCTCAGAAAGCTTCTTTCCAGTTTTGAACGGAAGATATTTCCTTTTTCACCATAGCCCTCTATGGGCTTCCAAATATCCCTTTGCCAATTCCACAAGAACAGCCTTAGGGAAAGGCTTCTTGAAGGGAAAGATGTAACTCTGTGAGATGAATTAACAGAACACAGAGCAGTTTCTCAGAAAGCTTCTTTCCAGTTTTGAACGGAAGATATTTCCTTTTTCACCATAGCCCTCTATGGGCTTCCAAATATCACTTTACAAATTCCACAAGAACAGTCTTAGCGAAAGGCTTCTTGAGGGGAAAGCTGTAACTCTGTGAGATGAATTAACAGAACACAAAGCAGTGTCTCAGAAAGCTTCTTTCCAGTTTTTAACTGAAGATATTTCCTTTTTCACCATAGCCCTCTATGGGCTTCCAAATATCACTTTGCCAATTCCACAAGAACAGCCTTAGCGAAAGGCTTCTTGAAGGGAAAGATGTAACTCTGTGAGATGAATTAACAGAACACAGAGCAGTTTCTCCGAAAGCTTCTTTCCAGTTTTGAACGGAAGATATTTCCTTTTTCACCATAGCCCTCTATGGGATTCCAAATATCACTTTTCAATTCCTCAAGAACAGTCTTAGCGAACGGCTTCTTGAGTGCATAGCTGTAAATCTGTGAGATGAATTAACAGAACACAAAGCATTTTGTCAGAAGGCTTCTTTTCAGTTTTTAACGGAAGATATTTCCTTTTTGACCATTGCCCTCTATGGCTTTCCAAATAACACTTTGCAAATTCCACAAGAACAGTCTTAGCGAAAGGTTTCTTGAGAGGAAAGCTGTAACTCTGTGAGATGAATTAACAGAACACAAAGCAATATCCCCGAAAGCTTGTTTCCAGTTTTTAACTGAAGATATTTCCTTTTTCACCATAGCCCTCTAGGGGCTTCCAAATATCCCTTTGCCAATTCCACAAGAACAGCCTTAGCGAACGGCTTCTTGAAGGGAAAGATGTAACTCTGTGAGATGAATTAACAGAACACAGAGCAGCTTCTCAGAAAGCTTCTTTCCAGTTTTGAACGGAAGATATTTCCTTTTTCACCATAGCCCTCTATGGGCTTCCAAATATCCCTTTGCCAATTCCACAAGAACAGCCTTAGCGAAAGGCTTCTTGAGGGAAAGATGTAACTCTGTGAGATGAATTAACAGAACACAGAGCAGTTTCTCAGAAAGCTTCTTTCCAGTTTTGAACGGAAGATATTTCCTTTTTCACCATAGCCCTCTATGGGCTTCCAAATATCCCTTTGCCAATTCCACAAGAACAGCCTTAGCGAAAGGCTTCTTGAAGGGAAAGATGTAACTCTGTGAGATGAATTAACACAACACAGAGCAGTTTCTCAGAAAGCTTCTTTCCAGTTTTGAACGGAAGATATTACTTTTTCACCATAGCCCTCTATGGGCTTCCAAATATCCCTTTGCCAATTCCACAAGAACAGCCTTAGCGAAAGGCTTCTTGAAGGGAAAGATGTAACTCTTTGTGATGAATTAACAGAACACAGAGCAGTTTCTCAGAAAGCTTCTTTCCAGTTTTGAACGGAAGATATTTCCTTTTTCACCAAAGCCCTCTATGGGCTTCCAAATATCCCTTTGCCAATTCCACAAGAACAGCCTTAGCGAAAGGCTTCTTGAAGGGAAAGATGTAACTCTGTGAGATGAATTAACAGAACACAGAGCAGTTTCTCAGAAAGCTTCATTCCAGTTTTGAACGGAAGATATTTCCTTTTTCACCATAGCCCTCTATGGGCTTCCAAATATCCCTTTGCCAATTCCACAAGAACAGCCTTAGCGAAAGGCTTCTTGAAGGGAAAGATGTAACTCTGTGAGATGAAGTAACAGAACACAGAGCAGTTTCTCAGAAAGCTTCTTTCCAGTTTTGAACGGAAGATATTTCCTTTTTCACCATAGCCCTCTATGGGCTTCCAAATATCCCTTTGCAAATTCCACAAGAACAGCCTTAGCGAAAGGCTTCTTGAAGGGAAAGATGTAACTCTGTGAGATGAATTAACAGAACACAGAGCAGTTTCTCAGAAAGCTTCTTTCCAGTTTTGAACGGAAGATATTTCCTTTTTCACCATAGCCCTCTCTGGGCTTCCAAATATCCCTTTGCCAATTCCACAAGAACAGCCTTAGCGAAAGGCTTCTTGAAGGGAAAGATGTAACTCTGTGAGATGAATTAACAGAACACAGAGCAGTTTCTCAGAAAGCTTCTTTCCAGTTTTGAACGGAAGATATTTCCTTTTTCACCATAGCCCTCTATGGGCTTCCAAATATCCCTTTGCCAATTCCACAAGAACAGCCTTAGCGAAAGGCTTCTTGAAGGGAAAGATGTAACTCTGTGAGATGTATTAACAGAACACAGAGCAGTTTCTCAGAAAGCTTCTTTCCAGTTTTGAACGGAAGATATTTCCTTTTTCACCATAGCCCTCTAGGGGCTTCCAAATATCCCTTTGCCAATTCCACAAGAACAGCCTTAGCGAAAGGCTTCTTGAAGGGAAAGATGTAACTCTGTGAGATGAATTAACAGAACACAGAGCAGTTTCTCAGAAAGCCTCTTTCCAGTTTTGAACGGAAGATATTTCCTTTTTCACCATAGCCTTCTATGGGCTTCCAAATATCCCTTTGCCAATTCCACAAGAACAGCCTTAGCGAAAGGCTTCTTGAAGGGAAAGATGTAACTCTGTGAGATGAATTAACAGAACACAGAGCAGTTTCTCAGAAATCTTCTTTCCAGTTTTGAACGGAAGATATTTCCTTTTTCACCATAGCCCTCTATGGGCTTCCAAATATCCCTTTGCCAATTCCACAAGAACAGCCTTAGCGAAAGGCTTCTTGAAGGGAAAGATGTAAAACTGTGAGATGAATTAACAGAACACAGAGCAGTTTCTCAGAAAGCTTCTTTCCAGTTTTGAACGGAAGATATTTCCTTTTTCACCATAGCCCTCTATGGGCTTCCAAATATCCCTTTGCCAATTCCACAAGAACAGCCTTAGCGAAAGGCTTCTTGAAGGGAAAGATGTAACTCTGTGAGATGAATTAACAGAACACAGAGCAGTTTCTCAGAAAGCTTCTTTCCAGATTTGAACGGAAGATATTTCCTTTTTAACCATAGCCCTCTATGGGCTTCAATTATCACTTTGCAAATAGCACAAGAACACTCTTAGCGAAAGGCTTCTTGAGCGGAAAGCTGTAACCCTGTGAGGTGAATTAACAGAAAGAAGTCTGAAACTTCTTTGAGTTAAAACTGATATTTAGAAACCCTCTAGGTGTGAAATATCTAAATTCCACAAGAGAGCAGTCTGAAAAGCTTTTCAAGAAGCCTTTCGTCAAGACTGTTCTTCTGGAATTTGCTTTCTGAGATATTGAAGATATCTTCATAGAGCTGGCTAAGTGGCCACTGAATAAGCTGGGAAATATCTTCTGTTCTCACTGGAACAAACTTGAAAACTGCTTTGTGTGTTCTGTTAATTCATCTCCAGATGTTACAGCTTTACAAGAACCTTTCTCAAGACTGTTCTGTGAAAGTTTTTAAGTGATATTTCCTTTTTCACCATAGCCTTGAAGAAAATATCTTTGCAAATTCCGCTGAAAGTAAGCTTTCCTGGAGAAACTGCTGTGTTCTGTTAAGTCAGCACAGCAGTTACAGCTTCTTCAAGGAAGATTTTCATAATTGTTCTTGTGGAATTTGCAAAATTGATATTTAAGCCCATAGACTTGGTGAAAAGGAAACTTTCTTGGAAAGCTGAAACTCTGAGAAAACTCTTTCAGTTAATCTTCTCACAGGTTTTTTTCAGGAAGCCATAGTGTAGAATTTCTTACAATAGCTCTATGGGCCCATAGAGGGCTATGGTGAAAAAGGAAAAATCTTACGTTCAAAACTGGAAAGAAGCTTTCTGAGAAACTGCTCTGTGTTCTGTTAATTCATCTCAGATACAGCTTTCTCAAGAAACTTTCACTAAGACTGATCTTGTGGAATTTCTGTTTTCAAAGTGATATTTGGAAGCCCAGAGGTATGTGAAAATGGAAATATCTTCCTTTTAAAAACTGAAGAACTTTGAGAAACTGCTTTGTGTTTGAACACAAAGCAGGTCTCAAGCTTGCCAGCTCAAGAAGCCTTTCACTAGACTGTTCTGGAATTTGCAAAAGTATTTGAAAGCCTTAGAGGCTACGTGAAAAAGTAATATCTTGTTAAAACTGGAAAACAGTGAGAAACACTTTCTGTTAATTCATCTCACAGAGTTACATCTTTCCCTTCAAGAAGCCTTTCGCTAAGGCTGTTCTTGTGGAATTGGCAAAGGGATATTTGGAAGCCCATAGAGGGCTATGGTGAAAAAGGAAATATCTTCTGATCAAAACTGGAAAGAAGCTTTCTGAGAAACTGCTCTGTGTTCTGTTAATTCATCTCACAGAGTTACATCTTTCCCTTCAAGAAGCCTTTCGCTAAGGCTGTTCTTGTGGAATGGCAAAGGGATATTTGGAAGCCCATAGAGGGCTATGGTGAAAAAGGAAATATCTTCCGTTCAAAACTGGAAAGAAGCTTTCTGAGAAACTGCTCTGTGTTCTGTTAATTCATCTCACAGAGTTACATCTTTCCCTTCAAGAAGCCTTTCGCTAAGGCTGTTCTTGTGGAATTGGCAAAGGGATATTTGGAAGCCCATAGAGGCCTATGGTGAAAAGATGTCACGTTAAAACTGAAGGAAGCTTCTCAGAAACTGGCTTTGTTTTCTGTTAATTCATCTCACAGGTTAAAGTTTTCCTCAAGAAGCCTTTTCGAAAACTGTTCTTGTGGAAGTCTTCAGAAGTGACATTTGGAAGCCCATAGAGGGCTATGGTGAAAAAGGAAATATCTTCCGTTCAAAACTACAAAGAAGCTTTCTGAGAAACTGCTCTGTGTTCTGTTAATTCATCTCACAGAGTTACATCTTTCCCTTCAAGAAGCCTTTCGCTAAGGCTGTTCTTGTGGAATTGGCAAAGGGATATTTGGAAGCCCACAGAGGGCTATGGTGAAAAAGGAAATATCTTCCGTTCAAAACTGGAAAGAAGCTTTCTGAGAAACTGCTTTAGTGTTCGTGAAATTCATTCACAGAGTTTCAGCTTTGACTTCAAGAGCCTTTCAATAAGACTGTTCTTGGGAATTCCAAAGTGATATTTGAAGTCTGAAAGAGGCTTGGTGAGAGGAAATATTTCTGTTAAAAACTGAAAGAGCTTCCTGAAAATCGGCTTTTGTTCTGTTAATTCATCTCTACAGATTTACTTTCCTAAAGCCTTTTCACTAAGACTGTGAAATATGTGGAATTGGCAAAGTGATATTTGGAAGCCCATAGAGGGCTATGGTGAAAAAGGAAATATCTTCCGTTCAAAACTGGAAAGAAGCTTTCTGAGAAACTGCTCTGTGTTCTGTTAATTCATCTCACAGAGTTACATCTTTCCCTTCACGAAGCCTTTCGCTAAGGCTGTTCTTGTGGAATTGGCAAAGGGATATTTGGAAGCCCATAGAGGGCTATGGTGAAAAAGGAAATATCTTCCCTTCAAATCTGGAAAGAAGCTTTCTGAGAAACTGCTCTGTGTTCTGTTAATTCATCTCACAGAGTTACATCTTTTCCTTCAAGAAGCCTTTCGCTAAGGCTGTTCTTGTGGAATTGGCAAAGGGATATTTGGAAGCCCATAGAGGGCTATGGTGAAAAAGGAAATATCTTCCGTTCAAAACTGGAAAGAAGCTTTCTGAGAAACTGCTCTGTGTTCTGATAATTCATCTCACAGAGTTACATCTTTCCCTTCAAGAAGCCTTTCGCTAAGGCTGTTCTTGTGGAATTGGCAAAGGGATATTTGGAAGCCCATAGAGGGCTATGGTGAAAAAGGAAATATCTTCCGTTCAAAACTGGAAAGAAGCTTTCTGAGAAACTGCTCTGTGTTCTGTTAATTCATCTCACAGAGTTACATCTTTCCCTTCAAGAAGCCTTTCGCTAAGGCTGTTCTTGTGGAATTGGCAAAGTGATATTTGGAAGCCCATAGAGGGCTTTGGTGAAAAAGGAAATATCTTCCGTTCAAAACTGGAAAGAAGCTTTCTGAGAAACTGCTCTGTGTTCTGTTAATTCATCTCACAGAGTTACATCTTTCCCTTCAAGAAGCCTTTCGCTAAGGCTGTTCTTGTGGAATTGGCAAAGGGATATTTGGAAGCCCATAGAGGGCTATGGTGAAAAAGGAAATATCTTCCGTTCAACAACTGGAAAGAAGCTTTCTGAGAAACTGCTCTGTGTTCTGTTAATTCATCTCACAGAGTTACATCTTTCCCTTCAAGAAGCCTTTCGCTAAGGCTGTTCTTGTGGAATTGGCAAAGGGATATTTGGAAGCCCATAGAGGGCTACGGTGAAAAAGGAAATATCTTCCGTTCAAAACTGGAAAGAAGCTTTCTGAGAAACTGCTCTGTGTTCTGTTAATTCATCTCACAGAGTTACATCTTTCCCTTCAAGAAGCCTTTCGCTAAGGCTGTTCTTGTGGAATTGGCAAAGGGATATTTGGAAGCCCATAGAGGGCTATGGTGAAAAAGGAAATATCTTCCGTTCGAAACTGGAAAGAAGCTTTCTGAGAAACTGCTCTGTGTTCTGTTAATTCATCTCACAGAGTTACATCTTTCCCTTCAAGAAGCCTTTCGCTAAGGCTGTTCTTGTGGAATTGGCAAAGGGATATTTGGAAGCCCATAGAGGGCTATGGTGAAAAAAGAAATATCTTCCGTTCAAAACTGGAAAGAAGCTTTCTGAGAAACTGCTCTGTGTTCTGTTAATTCATCTCACAGAGTTACATCTTTCCCTTCAAGAAGCCTTTCGCTAAGGCTGTTCTTGTGGAATTGGCAAAGGGATATTTGGAAGCCCCTATAGGGCTATGGTGAAAAGGAAATATCTTCCGTTCAAAACTGGAAAGAAGCTTTCTGAGGCTGTGTTCTGTTCAATCTCACAGGTTACAGCTTTCCCTCAAAAGCCTTGCATAAGATGGAAATTGCAAGGATATTTGGAAGTCATAGCTATAAAATATCTTCGTTAAAAACTGGAAGAAGCTGTATGAGAACTGTCATCTCACAGATTTACATCTTTCCCTTCAAGAAGCCTTTCGCTAAGGCTGTTCTTGTGGAATTGGCAAAGGGATATTTGGAAGCCCATAGAGGGCTATGGTGAAAAAGGAAATATCTTCGTTTAAAACTGGAAAGAAGCTTTCTGAGAAACTGCTCTGTGTTCTGTTAATTCATCTCACAGAGTTACATCTTTCCCTTCAAGAAGCCTTTCGCTAAGGCTGTTCTTGTGGAATTGGCAAAGGGATATTTGGAAGCCCATAGAGGGCTATGGTGAAAAAGGAAATATCTTCCGTTCAAAACTGAAAAGAAGCTTTCTGAGAAACTGCTCTGTGTTCTGTAAATTCATCTCACAGAGTTACATCTTTCCCTTCAAGAAGCCTTTCGCTAAGGCTGTTCTTGTGGAATTGGCAAAGGGATATTTGGAAGCCCTTAGAGGGCTATGGTGAAAAAGGAAATATCTTCCGTTCAAAACTGGAAAGAAGCTTTCTGAGAAACTGCTCTGTGTTAATTCATCTCACAGAGTTAGCCGAGCCCTCAAGAAGATCTAGACTGTTCTGTGGAATTTGGAAAGTGATATTTGGAGAAGCCCCTAGAGGCTATGGTGAAAAGGAAATATCTTAAAACTGAAAGAAACTCTGAGAAAAATAAAAACTGGAAAGAAGCTTTCTGAGAAACTGCTCTGTGTTCTGTTATTTCACCTCACAGAGTTACATCTTTCCCTTCAAGAAGCCTTTCGCTAAGGCTGTTCTTGTGGAATTGGCAAAGGGATATTTGGAAGCCCATAGAGGGCTATGGTGAAAAAGGAAATATCTTCCGTTCAAAACTGGAAAGAAGCTTTCTGAGAAACTGCTCTGTGTTCTGTCAATTCATCTCACAGAGTTACATCTTTCCCTTCAAGAAGCCTTTCGCTAAGGCTGTTCTTGTGGAATTGGCAAAGGGATATTTGGAAGCCCATAGAGGGCTATGGTGAAAAAGGAAATATCTTCCGTTTAAAACTGGAAAGAAGCTTTCTGAGAAACTGCTCTGTGTTCTGTTAATTCATCTCACAGAGTTACATCTTTCCCTTCAAGAAGCCTTGCACTAAGGCTGTTCTTGTGGAATTGGCAAAGGGATATTTGGAAGCCCATAGAGGGCTATGGTGAAAAAGGAAATATCTTCCGTTCAAAACTGGAAAGAAGCTTTCTGAGAAACTGGTCTGTGTTCTGTTAATTCATCTCACAGAGTTACATCTTTCCCTTCAAGAAGCCTTTCGCTAAGGCTGTTCTTGTGGAATTGGCAAAGGGATATTTGGAAGCCCCTAGAGGGCTATGGTGAAAAAGGAAATATCTTCCGTTCAAAAGTGGAAAGAAGCTTTCTGAGAAACTGCTCTGTGTTCTGTTAATTCATCTCACAGAGTTACATCTTTCCCTTCAAGAAGCCTTTCGCTAAGGCTGTTCTTGTGGAATTGGCAAAGGGATATTTGGAAGCCCCTCGAGGGCTATGGTGAAAAAGGAAATATCTTCCGTTCAAAACTGGAAAGAAGCTTTCTGAGAAACTGCTCTGTGTTCTGTTAATTCATCTCACAGAGTTACATCTTTCCCTTCAAGAAACCTTTCGCTAAGGCTGTTCTTGTGGAATTGGCAAAGGGATATTTGGAAGCCCATAGAGGGCTATGGTGAAAAAGGAAATATCTTCCGTTCAAAACTGGAAAGAAGCTTTCTGAGAAACTGCTCTGTGTTTTGTTAATTCATCTCACAGAGTTACATCTTTCCCTTCAAGAAGCCTTTCGCTAAGGCTGTTCTTGTGGAATTGGCAAAGGGATATTTGGAAGCCCATAGAGGGCTATGGTGAAAAAGGAAATATCTTCCATTCAAAACTGGAAAGAAGCTTTCTGAGAAACTGCTCTGTGTTCTGTTAATTCATCTCACAGAGTTACATCTTTCCCTTCAAGAAGCCTTTCGCTAAGGCTGTTCTTGTGGAATTGGCAAAGGGATATTTGGAAGCCCATAGAGGGCTATGGTGAAAAAGGAAATATCTTCCGTTTAAAACTGGAAAGAAGCTTTCTGAGAAACTGCTCTGTGTTCTGTTAATTCATCTCACAGAGTTACATCTTTCCCTTCAAGAAGCCTTTCGCTAAGGCTGTTCTTGTGGAATTGGCAAAGGGATATTTGGAGCCCATAGAGGGCTATGGTGAAAAAGGAAATATCTTCCGTTCAAAACTGGAAAGAAGCTTTCTGAGAAACTGCTCTGTGTTCTGTTATTTCATCTCACAGAGTTACATCTTTCCCTTCAAGAAGCCTTTCGCTAAGGCTGTTCTTGTGGAATTGGCAAAGGGATATTTGGAAGCCCATAGAGGGCTATGGTGAAAAAGGAAATATCTTCCGTTCAAAACTGGAAGGAAGCTTTCAGAGAAACTGCTCTGTGTTCTGTTAATTCATCTCACAGAGTTACATCTTTCCCTTCAAGAAGCCTTTCGCTAAGGCTGTTCTTGTGGAATTGGCAAAGGGATATTTGGAAGCCCATAGAGGGCTATGGTGAAAAAGGAAATATCTTCCTTTCAAAACTGGAAAGAAGCTTTCTGAGAAACTGCTCTGTGTTCTGTTAATTCATCTCACAGAGTTACATCTTTCCCTTCAAGAAGCCTTTCGCTAAGGCTGTTCTTGTGGAATTGGCAAAGGGATATTTGGAAGCCCATAGAGGGCTATGGTGAAAAAGGAAATATCTTCCGTTCAAAACTGGAAAGAAGCTTTCGGAGAAACTGCTCTGTGTTCTGTTAATTCATCTCACAGAGTTACATCTTTCCCTTCAAGAAGCCTTTCGCTAAGGCTGTTCTTGTGGAATTGGCAAAGGGATATTTGGAAGCCCATAGAGGGCCACGGTTAAAAAGGAAATATCTTACGTTTAAAACTGGTAGAAGCTTTCTGAGAATCTATTTTGTGTTCTGTCACTTCATTTCACAGAGTTACATCTTTCCCTTCAAGAAGCCTTTCGCTAAGGCTGTTCTTGTGGAATTGGCAAAGGGATATTTGGAAGCCCATAGAGGGCTATGGTGAAAAAGGAAATATCTTCCGTTTAAAACTGGAAAGAAGCTTTCTGAGAAACTGCTCTGTGTTCTGTTAATTCATCTCACAGAGTTACATCTTTCCCTTCAAGAAGCCTTTCGCTAAGGCTGTTCTTGTGGAATTGGCAAAGTGATATTTGAAAGCCTGCAGAGGGCTACGGTGAAAAAGGAAATATCTTACTTTAAAAACTGGAAAGAAGCTTTCTGAGAAACTGCTTTGTGTTCTGTTAATTCATCTCACAGGGTTACAGCTTTCCCCTCAAGAAGCCTTTCGCTAAGACTGTTCTTGTGGAATTTGCAAAGTGATATTTGGAAGCCCATAGAGGGCTATGGTGAAAAAGGAAATATCTTCCGTTAGAAACTGGAAAGAAGCTTTCTGAGAAACTGCTCTGTGTTCTGTTAATTCATCTCACAGAGTTACATCTTTCCCTTCAAGAAGCTTTTCGTTAAGGCTGTTCTTGTGGAATTGGCAAAGGGATATTTGGAAGCCCATAGAGGGCTATGGTGAAAAAGGAAATATCTTCCGTTTAAAACTGGAAAGAAGCTTTCTGAGAAACTGCTCTGTGTTCTGTTAATTCATCTCACAGAGTTACATCTTTCCCTTCAAGAAGCCTTTCGCTAAGACTGTTCTTGTGGAATTTGCAAAGTGATATTTGTAAGCCCATAGAGAGCTACGGTGAAAAAGGAATCTTCCGTTCATAACTGTAAAGAAGCTTTCTGAAAAACTGCTTTGTGTTCTGTTAATTCATCTCACAGAGTTAGAGCTTTCCCCTCAAGAAGCCTTTCGCTAAGACTGTTCTTGTGGAATTTGCAAAGTGATATTTGGAAGCCCATAGAGGGCTATGGTGAAAAAGGAAATATCTTACGTTAAAAACTGGAAAGAAGCTTTCTGAGAAACTGCTTTGTGTTCTGTGAATTCATCTCACAGAGTTACAGCTTTCCCCTCAAGAAGCCTTTCGCTAAGACTGTTCTTGTGGAATTTGCAAAGTGATATTTGGAAGCCCATAGAGGGCTATGGTGAAAAAGGAAATATCTTCCGTTAAAAACTGGAAAGAAGCTTTCTGAGAAACTGCTTTGTGTTCTGTTAATTCATCTCACAGAGTTACAGCTTTCCCCTCAAGAAGCCTTTCGCTAAGACTGTTCTTGTGGAATTCGCAAAGTGATATTTGGAAGCCCCTAGAGGGCTATGGTGAAAAAGGAAATATCTTCCGTTAGAAACTGGAAAGAAGTTTTCTGAGAAACTGCTTTGTGTTCTGTTAATTCATCTCACAGAGTTACAGCTTTCCCTTCAAGAAGCTTTTCGTTAAGGCTGTTCTTGTGGAATTTGCAAAGTGATATTTGGAAGCCCGTAGAGGGCTATGATGAAAAAGGAAATATCTTCCTTTTAAAACCGGAAAGAAGCTTTCTGAGAAACTGCTTTGTGTTCTGTCAATTCATCTCACAGAGTTACAGCTTTCCTCTCAATAACCCTTTCGCTAAGACTGTTCTTGTGGAATTTGCAAAGTGATATTTGGAAGCCCATAGAGAGCTACGGTGAAAAAGGAATCTTCCGTTCATAACTGTAAAGAAGCTTTCTGAAAAACTGCTTTGTGTTCTGTTAATTCATCTCACAGAGTTACAGCTTTCCCCTCAAGAAGTCTTTCGCTAAGACTGTTCTTGTGGAATTTGCAAAGTGATATTTGGAAGCCCATAGAGGGCTATGGTGAAAAAGGAAATATCTTACGTTAAAAACTGGAAAGAAGCTTTCTGAGAAACTGCTTTGTGTTCTGTTAATTCATCTCACAGAGTTACATCTTTCCCTTCAAGAAGCCTTTCGCTAAGGCTGTTCTTGTGGAATTGGCAAAGGGATATTTGGAAGCCCATAGAGGGCTATGGTGAAAAAGTAAATATCTTCCGTTTAAAACTGGAAAGAAGCTTTCTGAGAAACTGCTCTGTGTTCTGTTAATTCATCTCACAGAGTTACATCTTTCCCTTCAAGAAGCCTTTCGATAAGGCTGTTCTTGTGGAATTGGCAAAGGGATATTTGGAAGCCCATAGAGGGCTATGGTGAAAAAGGAAATATCTTCCGTTCAAAACTGGAAAGAAGCTTTCTGAGAAACTGCTCTGTGTTCTGTTAATTCATCTCACAGAATTACATCTTTCCCTTCAAGAAGCCTTTCGCTAAGGCTGTTCTTGTGGAATTGGCAAAGGGATATTTGGAAGCCCATAGAGGGCTTCGGTGAAAAAGGAAATATCTTCCTTTCAAAACTGGAAAGAAGCTTTCTGAGAAACTGCTCTGTGTTCTGTTAATTCATCTCACAGAGTTACATCTTTCCCTTCAAGAAGCCTTTCGCTAAGGCTGTTCTTGTGGAATTGGCAAAGTGATATTTGGAAGCCCATAGAGGGCTATGGTGAAAATGGAAATATCTTCCGTTCAAAACTGGAAAGAAGCTTTCTGAGAAACTGCTCTGTGTTCTGTTAATTCATCTCACAGAGTTACATCTTTCCCTTCAAGAAGCCTTTCGCTAAGGCTGTTCTTGTGGAATTGGCAAAGTGATATTTGGAAGGCCATAGAGGGCTATGGTGAAAAAGGAAATATCTTCCGTTCAAAACTGGAAAGAAGCTTTCTGAGAAACTGCTCTGTGTTCTGTTAATTCATCTCACAGAGTTACAG
>JABBCR010000216.1:0-25184 GCA_014849445.1 Cercopithecus mona | reverse complement strand
GGCTATGGTGAAAAAGGAAATATCTTCCGTTCAAAACTGGAAAGAAGGTTTCTGAGAAACTGCTCTGTGTTCTGTTAATTCATCTCACAGAGTTACATCTTTCCCTTCAAGAAGCCTTTCGCTAAGGCTGTTCTTGTGGAATTGGCAAAGGGATATTTGGAAGCCCATAGAGGGCTATGGTGAAAAAGGAAATATCTTCCGTTAAAAACTGGAAAGAAGCTTTCTGAGAAACTGCTCTGTGTTCTGTTAATTCATCTGACAGAGTTACATCTTTCCCTTCAAGAAGCCTTTCGCTAAGGCTGTTCTTGTGGAATTGGCAAAGGGATATTTGGAAGCCCATAGAGGGCTACGTTGAAAAAGGAAATATCTTCCGTTCAAAACTGGAAAGAAGCTTTCTGAGAAACTGCTCTGTGTTCTGTTAATTCATCTCACAGAGTTACATCTTTCCCTTCAAGAAGCCTTTCGCTAAGACTGTTCTTGTGGAATTTGGAAAGTGATATTTGGAAGCCCATAGAGGGCTATGGTGAAAAAGGAAATATCTTCCGTTCAAAACTGGAAAGAAGCTTTCTGAGAAACTGCTCTGTGTTCTGTTAATTCATCTCACAGAGTTACATCTTTCCCTTCAAGAAGCCTTTCGCTAAGGCAGTTCTTGTGGAATTGGCAAAGTGATATTTGGAAGCCCATAGAGGGCTATGGTGAAAAAGGAAATATCTTCCGTTCAAAACTGGAAAGAAGCTTTCTGAGAAACTGCTCTGTGTTCTTACAGCTTTCCCTAAGCCCATAGAGGGCTATGGTGAAAAAGGAAATATCTTCCGTTCAAAACTGGAAAGAAGCTTTCTGAGAAACTGCTCTGTGTTCTGTTAATTCATCTCACAGAGTTACATCTTTCCCTTCAAGAAGCCTTTCACTAAGGCTGTTCTTGTGGAATTGGCAAAGTGATATTTGGAAGCCCTTAGAGGGCTATGGTGAAAAAGGAAATATCTTCCGTTCAAAACTGGAAAGAAGCTTTCTGAGAAACTGCTCTGTGTTCTGTTAATTCATCTCACAGAGTTACATCTTTCCCTTCAAGAAGCCTTTCGCTAAGGCTGTTCTTGTGGAATAGGCAAAGTGATATTTGGAAGCCCATAGAGGGCTATGGTGAAAAAGGAAATATCTTCCGTTAAAAACTGGAAAGAAGCTTTCTGAGAAACTGCTTTGTGTTCTGTTAATTCATCTCACAGAGTTACAGCTTTCCCCTCAAGAAGCCTTTCGCTAAGACAGTTCTTGTGGAATTTGCAAAGTGATATTTGGAAGCCCATAGAGGGCTATGGTGAAAAAGGAAATATCTTCCGTTAAAAACTGGAAAGAAGCTTTCTGAGAAACTGCTTTGTGTTCTGTTAATTCATCTCACAGAGTTACAGCTTTCCACTCAAGAAGCCTTTCGCTAAGACTGTTCTTGTGGAATTTGCAAAGTGATATTTGGAAGCCCATAGAGGGCTATGGTGAAAAAGGAAATATCTTCCGTTAAAAACTGGAAAGAAGCTTTCTGAGAAACTGCTTTGTGTTCTGTTAATTCATCTCACAGAGTTACAGCTTTCTCTTCAAGAAGCCTTTCGCTAAGACTGTTCTTGTGGAATTTGCAAAGTGATATTTGGAAGCCCATAGAGGGCTATGGTGAAAAAGGAAATATCTTCCGTTAAAAACTGGAAAGAAGCTTTCTGAGAAACTGCTTTGTGTTCTGTTAATTCATCTCACAGAGTTACAGCTTTCTCTTCAAGAAGCCTTTCGCTAAGACTGTTCTTGTGGAATTTGCAAAGTGATATTTGGAAGCCCATAGAGGGCTATGGTGAAAAAGGAAATATCTTCCGTTAAAAACTGGAAAGAAGCATTCTGAGAAACTGCTTTGTGTTCTGTTAATTCATGTCACAGAGTTACAGTTTTCCCTTCAAGAAGCCTTTCACTAAGGCTGTTCTTGTGGTGTTTGGAAAGTGATATTGGAAGCGCATACAGGACTGTGGTCAAAAAGGAAATATCTTCCGTTCAAAACTGGAAAGAAGCTTCTTGATAAAATGCTCTGTGTTCTGTTAATTCATCTCACAGAGTTACATCTTTCCCCTAAAGAAGCCTTTCGCTAAGCTGTTCTTGTGGAATTGGCAAAGGGATATTTGGAAGCCCATAGAGGGCTATGGTGAAAAAGGAAATATCTTCCGTTGAAAACTGGAAAGAAGCTTTCTGAGAAACTGCTTTGTGTTCTGTTAATTCATCTCACCGAGTTACAGCTTTCCCCTCAAGAAGCCTTTCGCTAAGACTGTTCTTGTGGAATTTCCAAAGTGATATTTGGAAGCCCATAGAGGGCTATGGTGAAAAAGGAAATATCTTCCGTTAAAAACTGGAAAGAAGCTTTCTGAGAAACTGCTTTGTGTTCTGTTAATTCGTGTCACAGAGGTACAGCTTTCCCCTCAAGAAGCCTTTCACTAAGGCTGTTCTTGTGGAATTTGCAAAGTGATATTTGGAAGCCCATAGAGGACTATGGTGAAAAAGGAAATATCTTCCGTTCAAAACTGGAAAGAAGCTTTTTGAGAAACTGCTCTGTGTTCTGTTAATTCATCTCACAGAGTTACATCTTTCCCTTCAAGAAGCCTTTCGCTAAGGCTGTTCTTGTGGAATTGGCAAAGGGATATTTGGAAGCCCATAGAGGGCTATGGTGAAAAAGGAAATATCTTCCGTTCAAAACTGGAAAGAAGCTTTCTGAGAAACTGCTCTGTGTTCTGTTAATTCATCTCACAGAGTTACATCTTTCCCTTCAAGAAGCCTTCCGCTAAGGCTGTTCTTGTGGAATTGGCAAAGGGATATTTGGAAGCCCATAGAGGGCTATGGTGGAAAAGGAAATATCTTCCGTTCAAAACTGGAAAGAAGCTTTCTGAGAAACTGCTCTGTGTTCTGTTAATTCATCTCACAGAGTTACATCTTTCCCTTCAAGAAGCCTTTCGCTAAGGCTGTTCTTGTGGAATTGGCAAAGGGATATTTGGAAGCCCATAGAGGGCTATGGTGAAAAAAGAAATATCTTCCGTTCAAAACTGGAAAGAAGCTTTCTGAGAAACTGCTCTGTGTTCTGTTAATTCATCTCACAGAGTTACATCTTTCCCTTCAAGAAGCCTTTCACTAAGGCTGTTCTTGTGGAATTGGCAAAGGGATATTTGGAAGCCCATAGAGGGCTATGGTGAAAAAGGAAATATCTTCCGTTCAAAACTGGAAAGAAGCTTTCTGAGAAACTGCTCTGTGTTCTGTTAATTCATCTCACAGAGTTACATCTTTCCCTTCAAGAAGCCTTTCGCTAAGGCTGTTCTTGTGGAATTGGCAAAGGGATATTTGGAAGCCCATAGAGTGCTATGGTGAAAAAGGAAATATCTTCCGTTCAAAACTGGAAAGAAGCTTTCTGAGAAACTGCTCTGTGTTCTGTTAATTCATCTCACAGAGTTACATCTTTCCCTTCAAGAAGCCTTTCGCTAAGGCTGTTCTTGTGGAATTGGCAAAGTGATATTTGGAAGCCCATAGAGGGCTATGGTGAAAAAGGAAATATCTTCTGTTAAAAACTGGAAAGAAGCTTTCTGAGAAACTGCTCTGTGTTCTGTTAATTCATCTCACAGAGTTACATCTTTCCCTTCAAGAAGCCTTTCGCTAAGGCTGTTCTTGTGGAATTGGCAAAGGGATATTTGGAAGCCCATAGAGGGCTATGGTGAAAAAAGAAATATCTTCCGTTCAAAACTGGAAAGAAGCTTTCTGAGAAACTGCTCTGTGTTCTGTTAATTCATCTCACAGAGTTACATCTTTCCCTTCAAGAAGCCTTTCGCTCAGTCTGTTCTTGTGGAATTGGCAAAGGGATATTTGGAAGCCCATAGAGGGCTATGGTGAAAAAGGAAATATCTTCCGTTTAAAACTGGAAAGAAGCTTTCTGAGAAACTGCTCTGTGTTCTGTTAATTCATCTCACAGAGTTACATCTTTCCCTTCAAGAAGCCTTTCGCTAAGGCTGTTCTTGTGGAATTGGCAAAGGGATATTTGGAAGCCTATAGAGGACTGTGGTGAAAAAGGAAATATCTTCCGTTCAAAACTGGAAAGAAGCTTTCTGAGAAACTGCTCTGTGTTCTGTTAATTCATCTCACAGAGTTACATCTTTCCCTTCAAGAAGCCTTTCGCTAAGGCTGTTCTTGTGGAATTGTGAAAGTGATATTTGGAAGCCCATAGAGGGCTATGGTGAAAAAGGAAATATCTTCCGTTCAAAACTGGAAAGAAGCTTTCTGAGAAACTGCTCTGTGTTCTGTTAATTCATCTCACAGAGTTACATCTTTCTCTACAAGAAGCCTTTCGCTAAGGCTGTTCTTGTGGAATTGGCAAAGGGATATTTGGAAGCCCATAGAGGGCTATGGTGAAAAAGGAAATATCTTCCGTTAAAAACTGGAAGAAGCTTTCTGAGAAACTGCTTTGTGTTCTGTTAATTCACCTCACAGAGTTACTGCTTTCCCTTCAAGAAGCCTTTCGCTAAGGCTGTTCTTGTGGAAATTGCACAGTGATATCTGGAACCCCATAGAGGGCTATGGTGAAAAAGGAAATATCTTCCGTTAAAAACTGGAAAGAAGCTTTCTCAGAAACCGCTTTGTGTTGTGTTAATTCATCTCACAGAGTTACATCTTTCCCTTCAAGAAGCCTTTCGCTAAGACTGTTCTTGTGGAATTGGCAAAGTGATATTTGGAAGCCCATAGAGGTCTATGGTGAAAAAGGAAATATCTTCCGTTCAAAACTGGAAAGAAGCTTTCTGAGAAACTGCTCTGTGTTCTGTTAATTCATCTCACAGAGTTACATCTTTCCCTTCAAGAAGCCTTTCGCTAAGGCTGTTCTTGTGGAATTGGCAAAGGGATATTTGGAAGCCCATAGAGGCTATGGTGAAAAAGGAAATATCTTCCGTTCAAAACTGGAAAGAAGCTTTCTGAGAAACTGCTCTGTGTTCTGTTAATTCATCTCACAGAGTTACATCTTTCCCTTCAAGAAGCCTTTCGCTAAGGCTGTTCTTGTGGAATTTTCAAAGTGATATTTGGAAGCCCATAGAGGGCTATGGTGAAAAAGGAAATATCTTCAGTTAAAAACTGGAAAGAAGCTTTCTGAGAAACTGCTTTGGGCTCTTTTTATTAATATCACAGATAAACAGCTTTCCCTTCAAGAAGCCTTTCGCTAAGGCTGTTCTTGTGGAATTTGCAAAGTGATATTTGGAAGCCCATAGAGGTCAATGGTGAAAAAGGAAATATCTTCCGTTAAAAACTGGAAAGAAGCTTTCTGAGAAACTGCTTTGTGTTCTGTTAATTCATCTCACAGAGTTACATCTTTCCCCTCAAGAAGCCTTTGTCTATGACAGTTCTTGTGGAATTGGCAAAGGGATATTTGGAAGCCCATAGAGGGCTATGGTGAAAAAGGAAATATCTTCCGTTCAAAACTGAAAAGAAGCTTTCTGAGATACTGCTCTGTGTTCTGTTAATTCATCTCACAGAGTTACATCTTTCCCTTCAAGAAGCCTTTCGCTAAGGCTGTTCTTGTGGAATTGGCATAGCAAGTAATTATTGACGATTAAACGCCTGAGTTCTATTCATTTCCACCTCTCACCTCCTTCCTAGATTTGTCTTTTTCCCTGTAATTAAAATACCTCCCACTAGATGGCGCTCTTCCTGCTTCTTCTTCACTCATCTTTCCCGCGCGCGCGAAAATTGTTACTTTATAGCGCAGGCGCAACATGACCTCCGACCGTTGAAAACTGAAACCTGCCTGGCTACGCCCTCTGAAATGAGATCAGTTCCGCCTTGGCCCAACCCCTTCCTCTCCAAGTGTATATAAGGCACTGCATTACCGCCATTAAACGAGACTTGATCAGAGCACTGTCTTGTCTCCATTTCTCGTGTCTCTTGTTCCCCAAATTCCCACTCCCTCCTCCAGGGCCTGCTTCGACGATCCCGCGGGCCGGGATACGTGGCGCCCGAACAGGGACCTGGAAACGAGGGACTCCGTGAGGAAGAGGACGCCAAAGGACGGTCGACCGCTAACAAAGACAAAAGAAAGTGAACTCTTCCGATCACCGCGGGAACCTGCCGCGTCAGAATCGAAGGTAAGTGACGCGTCCGAAATGGGACAAGAATTAAGCCAACATCAGATCTATGTAGGACAATTAAAAGAGGCTTTAAAGATACGAGGAGTAAAGGTTAAAGGTAATGATTTGTTTAAATTTTTTGATTTTGTAAAAGACACTTGCCCTTGGTTCCCACAGGAAGGAACTATTGATATTAAAAGATGGCGTAGAGTAGGGGATTGTCTTCAGGACTATTATAATACTTTTGGGCCAGAAAAAAATTCCTGTGACCGCCTTCTCTTATTGGAACCTCATTAGAGATTTAATAGATAAGAAGGAGGCCGATCCGCAAGTCATGGCTGCGGTCGCTCAGACAGAGCATATTTTAAAGGTTAGCTCCCGCTCTAACCTTACAAAGCCTCCGCAAGATACGGAGGAGGATCTCATTTCCCTCGAAAGTGATCATGAGGAAATCAAGTCTCCTTCTGTAACAGATAAGGAAATGCCACACGAAAACAAACAAACAAAATACCCAATTTTACAGATGCTTCAAAAAGAGGAGGAAATTAATAAGCCTAATCAATCAGACATAAATTGGGATGATTTAGAGGAAGAGGCGGCTAAATATCATAACCCTGATTTGCCTCCCTTTACTTCATACCCGCCCCCATTTAATAAGACACATAATGAGGCTTCTGTGCCCATTGTTATGGCAGCAATAGATCCCAAAGAGGAATTAAAACAAAAAATTGCTCAACTGGAGGAACAAATTAAACTTGAAGAGTTACATCAATCATTGATAATTAGGCTCCAAAAGCTAAAGACAGGAAATGAAAAAATACCCAACTCAGACGCTATGGAGGGTTCCTTGCGCCCACCTCAGCGGCCTGGACAACATGTTCCAAAAGGGGGGTTAGTTGCTAGCCGACATAGAGAAGACTCCTCCCCCAAAGACGTTTTTCCGGTCACTGAAACCATAGATGAACGGGGACAGGCTTGGAGGCATCATACTGGATTTGACTTTACTATTATAAAAGAGTTAAAGACTGCTGCCTCTCAGTATGGGGCTACTGCTCCATATACTCTTGCTATAGTGGAATCTGTAGCTGAGAATTGGCTCACTCCTACAGACTGGAATACCTTAGTTAGGGCAGTCCTTTCTGGGGGAGACCATTTAATTTGGAAGTCAGAGTTCTTTGAAAATTGTAGAGACACGGCTAAAAGAAATCAACAGGCAGGAAACGGTTGGGATTTTGATATGTTAACTGGTTCAGGTAATTATGCAGACACTCAGACCCAAATGCAATATGATCCTGGATTGTTCTCGCAAATCCAGGCTGCCGCAACACAATCATGGAGAAAACTTCCCGTTAAAGGAGATCCAGGGGCCTCGCTCACGGCGGTTAAACAAGGACCCGATGAGCCATTTTCAGACTTTGTGCATAGACTTATGACCACGGCAGGTAGAATCTTTGGAAATGCAGAAACGGGTGTAGATTATGTTAAACAGTTAGCTTATGAAAACGCTAACCCCGCCTGCCAAGCGGCAATCAGACCTTATCGAAAGAAAACAGATTTAACAGGATACATTCGCCTTTGTTCAGATATTGGGCCCTCATATCAACAAGGCCTAGCAATGGCCGCCGCTTTTAGCGGCCAAACAGTAAGAGACTTCCTCATTAACAAAGGTAGAGATAAAGGGGGATGTTTTAGATGCGGTAAAAGGGGACACTTTGCAAAAGATTGCCATGAAAACCAAAATAAAAATCCAGAAGCAAAAATTCCAGGCCTTTGCCCAAGGTGTAAAAGAGGAAGGCACTGGGCAAACGAATGTAAATCTAAAACTGACAGTCAAGGAAATCCTTTATCCCCTAGGCAGGGAAACGGGATGAGGGGCCAGCCTCAGGCCCCGAAACAAGCATATGGGGCAGTCAGCTTTGTTCCAGCCAGCAACAGCAATCCATTTCAAAACTTAGTAGAGCAACCCCAGGAAGTGCAGGACTGGACCTCAGTTCCACCTCCCACACAGTACTAACACCTGAAATGGGACCACAAACCTTAAATACCGGAATATATGGACCTTTACCACCTAACACTTTTGGGCTGCTTTTGGGAAGAAGTAGTGTCACCATGAGAGGCTTACAAGTCCTCCCTGGAGTTATCGATAATGATTATGAAGGAGAAATTAAAATTATGGCCAGAGCTATTGATAGTATTATTACTGTCCCTCAAGGAGTTAGAATAGCTCAGTTAATCCTGCTACCTTTGGTCAAAACAAATAATAATATTCAACACTCTAATAGAAATATAAAAGGTTTCGGATCATCAGACATATATTGGGTGCAACCAATTACAAATCAAAAACCCTCTCTAACCTTATGGCAGACGGGAAGGCGTTCACTGGACTAATAGACACAGGGGCTGATGTAACTATCATTAAACAGGAAGATTGGCCCTCTCATTGGCCTACTACAGAGACTTTAACTCACTTGAGAGGAATTGGACAAAGCAGTAATCCTAAACAAAGTTCTAAATACCTAACATGGACAGATAAAGAAAACAATTCAGGCCTTATTAAGCCATTTGTCATCCCTTACCTACCTGTTAACCTTTGGGGGCGAGATCTGCTCTCTCAAATGAAAATTATAATGTGTAGTCCAAATGATATAGTTACTGCACAAATGTTAACTCAAGGATACACCCCTGGTAAAGGTCTTGGAAAAGGAGAAAACGGTATTCCACAGCCTATACTGGTTTCAGGACAACTTGATAAAAAGGGGTTTGGAAATTTTTAGCTCAGGCCACTGACATACCTGCACCCCAAAGGTGCGCTGACCCCATTACTTGGAAGTCAGATGAGCCCGTTTGGGTTGATCAGTGGCCTTTACTCAATGATAAACTAAGTGCTGCCCAACAGTTAGTGCAGGAACAACTGATAGCAGGACATATTGTGGAAAGTAATTCTCCTTGGAATACACCTATTTTTGTTATTAAAAAGAAGTCTGGCAAATGGAGACTCTTACAAGATTTAAGGGCGGTAAATATCACTATGATCCTTATGGGTGCCTTACAACCAGGATTGCCTTCACCAGTTGCGATTCCTCAAAAATATTTTAAAATCATTATTGACCTTAAAGACTGCTTTTTTACAATTCCCCTTCACCCTGCTGACCAAAAAAGATTTGCCTTTAGTCTTCCATCTACAAATTTTAAACAACCAATGAAGCGCTATCAATGGAAAGTCTTACCTCAGGGTATGGCCAATAGTCCTACCTTGTGTCAAAAATATGTAGCTGCTGCTATAGAGCCAGTCAGAAAAACATGGACACAAATGTATATTATACACTATATGGATGATATTTTAATAGCAGGGGAAATTGGCGAACAAGTCTTACAGTGCTTTGCCCAACTCAAACAAGAGTTAACAGCAGTCGGACTACAAATAGCCCCAGAAAAGGTACAATTACAAGATCCATACACCTATCTTGGTTTTCAAATTAATGGACCTAAAATCATTAATCAAAAGGCCGTTATACGTCGTGATCATTTAAAAACTTTAAATGATTTCCAAAAATTACTGGGAGACATAAATTGGCTTCGGCCATACTTAAAACTCACTACAGGAGAGTTAAAACCTCTTTTCGATATATTAAAAGGAGACTCTAATCCAAAATCCCCCAGGTCCATTACTAAAGAAGCATTAATAGCACTCCAACAGGTGGAATATGCCATCGCAACACAATTTGTTACCAGTATTGATTATTCTCAGCCATTAATATTCATTATTTTTAACACAACAATAACCCCTACTGGCTTATTCTGGCAGAGCAATCCCATTATGTGGGTACACCTGCCCTCCTCCCTAAAAAGGTTTTGTTGCCTTATTATGATGCCATAGCTGATCTAATTATCTTGGGAAGAGAAAACAGTAGAAAGTACTTTGGAATAGAACCCTCTACCATTATACAGCCCTACACTCAATCACACATCCATTGGCTGTTACAAAATACGGAAGCCTGGCCAATTGCTTGCGCTTCTTACACTGGCACAATTGACAACCATTACCCACCTAACAAACTCATTCAATTTTGCAAACTTCATGCATTTGTGTTTCCCCATATTACCAGTAAAGAACCTCTCAATGACGCATTACTAATTTTCACTGATGGATCTTCCACAGGACTTGCCGCTTACACCTACAATAATGTAGTCGTTAAATTCCAGACCACTTATACATCAGCTCAGCTAGTCGAATTGCAAGCTATAATTGCAGCATTATCAGCTTTTCCTTGTCAGCCACTTAACATTTACACAGACAGCGCCTACCTGGAGCATTGAAATCCCCTCTGAGAGAATGTGCCTCAAATTAAACATATTTCAGACACAGCTAACTTATTTTTACAATGTCAACAACTTATTCAAAAAAGGACTACTCCCTTTTTTCTTGGGCATATCAGAGCACATTCAGGATTACCGGGACCTTTAACACGAGGTAACGCAACAGCCGACATGGCAACAAAAACCATAGCCACAGTCACTTCAGACAATTTACAACACGAGCAAAAAGCACATGCCTTACATCATTTAAACGCCCAAACCTTAAGACTCATGTTTAAACTTACTAGAGAACAAGCTCGACAAATAGTTAAACAATGCGCCAACTGCATAACGTATTTACCTGTTCCTCATTTAGGAATTAACCCCCGAGGACTCATCCCCAACGAAATTTGGCAAATGGACGTTACTCACCACTTAGAATTTGGTCAACTAAAATATATCCATGTATGCATAGACACCTATAGTGGATTCATTAGTGCAACTCTCCAAACAGGAGAGGCCACCAAACATGTCATAGCTCATTTATTACACTGCTTTTCTATTTTAGGAATACCCAAACAAATTAAAACAGATAATGGCCCTGGGTATATAGCCAAAACCTTTTTACAATTCTGCAATACCCTACAAATTAAACATACCACAGGCATTCCCTACAATCCCCAAGGACAAGGTATAGTAGAAAGAGCCCATCTGTCATTAAAAACTGTTATCACAAAATTAAAAGGGGGGAGCTGGTACCCCGTGAAGGGTACCCCCAGAAACATACTCAATCATGCCCTGTTTATCCTTAATTTTTTAAATTTGGACAGTCATGGAAAATCTGCTGCCGACCGTTTCTGGCATCCTGAATCTCAAAAACAGTTTGCAATGGTAAAATGGAAAGATCCACTTGATAATTCATGGCATGGCCCCGATCCAGTTTTAATTTGGGGAAGAGGCTCAGTATGCATCTTCTCACAAAAGAATGATGCAGCCAGATGGCTGCCTGAAAGATTGGTAAGACAAATAAATCATAACCATTGTCAGTCCAGGGAAGATAAATCTCCCTGAGAAGTTTCTTCCTTTTTGTTTTTCAGGAAATGAAGCCTAACATGAGATTCCTTTGGAGAATAATCGCTCTATATAACATAGTGACAGTCTATGCAGGTTTTGGTGACCCTCGTAAAGCAAGAGGATTACTACGAAAACAATACGGCCAGCCTTGTGACTGCAGAGGGGGACAAATATCTGAACCTCCGTCAGACAGAATCACCCAGGTGACTTGCTTGGGCAAGACAGCGTACTTAATGCCAGACCAGTCGTGGAAATGTAAGTCTACCCCAAGAGACACCTCGCCTAGCGGGCCGCTCCTAGAATGCCCTTGTAGCTCTTTCCAATCTTCTGTACATAGTTCCTGTTATACCTCCTATCAACAATGCAAATCAGGCAATAAAACATACTATACGGCCACGTTACTAAAAACACAAACTGGAGGTACCAATGACGTACAAGTATTAGGATCCACTAATAAACTTGTACAATCTTCTTGTAACGGCCAAAAAGGAAAGCCTGTTTGTTGGAGCACTACTGCTCCCATTCATATTTCTGATGGAGGAGGCCCATTAGATATTGCAAGAATTAAAACCGTCCAAAATAAATTAGAAAAGATTCATAAAGCTTTATATCCTGAACTTCAATATCACCCATAGCCCTGCCTGAGATCAGGGATAATTTTAGGCTCGATGCTCAAACTTTTGATATCCTCAATGCTACTTACAATTTACTTCAAATGTCCAATACAAGCCTAGCCCACGATTGTTGGCTTTGTCTTAAAATGGGTCCCCCTATTCCTCTAGCTATACCTAACTTTTTGTTGTCCTATGTCAATTACTCAAATGAATCCTTGGTAAATAATTCCTGTCCTATTATCTCTCCCCTCTTAGTTCAACCGATGACGTTTTCTAATTCCTTTTGCCTCTTTTCACCATCATATAATAGCACTAAAGAAATTGATCTAGGCTATGTTATGTTTGACAACTGTACCTCCATAATCCATGCCACCGACTCTTTGTGTGCTGTAAATGGCTCGGTTTTCGTCTGTGGAAACAACATGGCATATACTTATCTACCCACAAATTGGACAGGGCTTTGTGTTCTGTTAATTCATCTCACAGAGTTACAGCTTTCCCTCAAGAAGCCTTTCACTAAGACTGTTCTTGTGGAATTTGCAAGTGATATTTGGAAGCCCATAGGGCTATGGTGAAAAGGAAATATCTTCCATTAAAAACTGTTATCACAAAATTAAAAGGGGGGAGCTGGTACCCCGTGAAGGGTACCCCCAGAAACATACTCAATCATGCCCTGTTTATCCTTAATTTTTAAAATTTGGACAGTCATGGAAAATCTGCTGCCGACCGTTTCTGGCATCCTGAATCTCAAAAACAGTTCGCAATGGTAAAATGGAAAGATCCACTTGATAATTCATGGCATGGCCCCGATCCAGTTTTAATTTGGGGAAGAGGCTCAGTATGCATCTTCTCACAAAAGAATGATGCAGCCAGATGGCTGCCTGAAAGATTGGTAAGACAAATAAATCATAACCATTGTCAGTCCAGGGAAGATAAATCTCCCTGAGAAGTTTCTTCCTGTGTGTTTTTCAGGAAATGAAGCCTAACATGAGATTCCTTTGGAGAATAATCGCTCTATATAACATAGTGACAGTCTATGCAGGTTTTGGTGACCCTCGTAAAGCAAGAGGATTACTACGAAAACAATACGGCCAGCCTTGTGACTGCAGAGGGGGACAAATATCTGAACCTCCGTCAGACAGAATCACCCAGGTGACTTGCTCGGGCAAGACAGCGTACTTAATGCCAGACCAGTCGTGGAAATGTAAGTCTACCCCAAGAGACACCTCGCCTAGCGGGCCGCTCCTAGAATGCCCTTGTAGCTCTTTCCAATCTTCTGTACATAGTTCCTGTTATACCTCCTACCAACAATGCAAATCAGGCAATAAAACATACTATACGGCCACGTTACTAAAAACACAAACTGGAGGTACCAATGACGTACAAGTATTAGGATCCACTAATCAACTTGTACAATCTTCTTGTAACGGCCAAAAAGGAAAGCCTGTTTGTTGGAGCACTACTGCTCCCATTCATATTTCTGATGGAGGAGGCCCATTAGATATTGCAAGAATTAAAACCGTCCAAAATAAATTAGAAAAGATTCATAAAGCTTTATATCCTGAACTTCAATATCACCCCTTAGCCCTGCCTGAGGTCAGAGATAATTTTAGGCTTGATGCTCAAACTTTTGATATCCTCAATGCTACTTACAATTTACTTCAAATGTCCAATACAAGCCTAGCCCACGATTGTTGGCTTTGTCTTAAAATGGGCCCCCCTATTCCTCTAGCTATACCTAACTTTTTGTTGTCCTATGTCAATTACTCAAATGAATCCTTGGTAAATAATTCCTGTCCTATTATCTCTCCCCTCTTAGTTCAACCGATGACGTTTTCTAATTCCTTTTGCCTCTTTTCACCATCGTATAAAAGCACTAAAGAAATTGATCTAGGCTATGTTATGTTTGACAACTGTACCTCCATAATCCATGCCACCGACCTTTTGTGTGCTGTGAATGGCTCGGTTTTCGTCTGTGGAAACAACATGGCATATACTTATCTACCTACAAATTGGACAGGGCTTTGTGTTCTGTTAATTCATCTCACAGAGTTACATCTTTCCCTTCAAGAAGCCTTTCGCTAAGGCTGTTCTTGTGGAATTGGCAAAGGGATATTTGGAAGCCCATAGAGGGCTATGTTGAGAAAGGAAATATCTTCCGTTCAAAACTGGAAAGAAGCTTTCTGAGAAACTGCTCTGTGTTCTGTTAATTCATCTCACAGAGTTACATCTTTCCCTTCAAGAAGCCTTTCGCTAAGGCTGTTCTTATGGAATTGGCAAAGGGATATTTGGAAGCCCATAGATGGCTATGGTGAAAAAGGAAATATCTTCCGTTCAAAACTGGAAAGAAGCTTTCTGAGAAACTGCTCTGTGTTCTGTTAATTCATATCACAGAGTTACATCTTTCCCTTCAAGAAGCCTTTCGCTAAGGCTGTTCTTGTGGAATTGGCAAAGGGATATTTGGAAGCCCATAGAGGGCTATGGTGAAAAAGGAAATATCTTCCGTTAAAAACTGGAAAGAAGCTTTCTGAGAAACTGCTTTGTGTTCTGTTAATTCATCTCACAGAATTACAGCTTTCCCCTCAAGAAGCCTTTCGCTAAGACTGTTCTTGTGGAATTGGCAAAGTGATATTTGGAAGCCCATAGAGGGCTATGGTGAAAAAGGAAATATCTTCCATTAAAAACTGGAAAGAAGCTTTCTGAGAAACTGCTTTGTGTTCTCTTAATTCATCTCACAGAGTTACTGCGTTCCCCTCAAGAAGCTTTTCGCAAAGACTGTTCTTGTGGAATTTACAAAGTGATATTTCGAAGCCCATAGAGGGCTATGGTGATAAAGGAAATATCTTCCGTTAAAAACTGGATAGAAGCTTTCTGATCAACTGCTTTGTGTTCTTTTAATTCATCTCACAGAGTTACAGCTTTCCCCTCAAGAAACCTTTCGCTAAGGCTGTTCTTGTGGAATTTGCAAAGTGATATTTGGAAGCCCATAGAGGGCTATGGTGAAAAAGGAAATATCTTCCGTTCAAAACTGGAAAGAAGCTTTCTGAGAAACTGCTCTGTGTTCTGTTAATTCATCTCACAGAGTTACATCTTTCCCTTCAAGAAGCCTTTCGCTAAGGCTGTTCTTGTGGAATTGGCAAAGTCATATTTGGAAGCCCATAGAGGGCTATGGTGAAAAAGGAAATATCTTCCGTTCAAAACTGGAAAGAAGCTTTCTGAGAAACTGCTCTGTGTTCTGTTAATTCATCTCACAGAGTTACATCTTTCCCTTCAAGAAGCCTTTCGCTAAGGCTGTTCTTGTGGAATTGGCAAAGTGATATTTGGAAGCCCATAGAGGGCTATGGTGAAAAAGGAAATATCTTCCGTTCAAAACTGGAAAGAAGCTTTCTGAGAAACTGCTCTGTGTTCTGTTAATTCATCTCACAGAGTTACATCTTTCCGTTGAAGAAGCCTTTCGCTAAGGCTGTTCTTGTGGAATTGGCAAAGGGATATTTGGAAGCCCATAGAGGGCTATGGTGAAAAAGGAAATATCTTCCGTTAAAAACTGTAAAGAAACTTTCTGAGAAATTACTTTGTGTTCGGTTAATTCACCTCACAGAGTTACACCTTTTCCCCAAGAATCCTTTCACTAAGTCTGCTCTTGTGGAATTTCCAAAGGAATACTTGGAAGCCCGTAGAGGTCTATGGTGAAAAAGGAAATATCTTCCGTTAAAAACTGGAAAGAAGCTTTCTGAGAAACTGCTTTGTGTTCTGTTAATTCATCTCACAGAGTTACAGCTTTCCCTTCAAGAAGCCTTTCGCTAAGGCTGTTCTTGTGGAATTTGAAAAGTGATATTTGGAAGCCCATAGAGGGCTATGGTGAAAAAGGAAATATCTTCTGTTAAAAACTGGAAAGAAGCTTTCTGAGAAACTGCTTTGTGTTCTGTTAATTCATCTCACAGAGTTACAGCTTTCCCTTCAAGAAGCCTTTCGCTAAGGCTGTTCTTGTGGAATTTGAAAAGTGATATTTGGAAGCCCATAGAGGGCTATGGTGAAAAAGGAAATATCTTCCGTTAAAAACTGGAAAGAAGCTTTCTGAGAAACTGCTTTGTGTTCTGTTAATTCATCTCACAGAGTTACAGCTTTCAACTCAAGAAGCCTTTCGCTAAGGCTGTTCTTGTGGAATTTGAAAAGTGATATTTGGAAGCCCATAGAGGGCTATGGTGAAAAAGGAAATATCTTCCGTTAAAAACTGGAAAGAAGCTTTTGAGAAACTGCTTTGTGTTCTGTTAATTCATCTCACAGAGTTACAGCTTTCCCCTCAAGAAGCCTTTCGCTAAGACTGTTCTTGTGGAATTTGAAAAGTGATATTTGGAAGCCCTTAGAGGGCTATGGTGAAAAAGGAAATATCTTCCTTTAAAAACTGGAAAGAAGCTTTCTGAGAAACTGCTTTGTGTTCTGTTAATTCATCTCACAGAGTTACAGCTTTCCCCTCAAGAAGCCTTTCGCTAAGACTGTTCTTGTGGAATTTGAAAAGTGATATTTGGAAGCCCATAGAGGGCTACGGTGAAAAAGGAAATATCTTCCGTTAAAAACTGGAAAGAAGCTTTCTGAGAAACTGCTTTGTGTTCTCTTAATTCATCTCACAGAGTTACAGCTTTCCCTTCAAGAAGCCTTTCGCTAAAGCTGTTCTTGTGGAATTTGCAAAGTGATATTTGGAAGCCCATAGAGGGCTATGGTGAAAAAGGAAATATCTTCTGTTAAAAACTGGAAAGAAGCTTTCTGAGAAACTGCTTTGTGTTCTGTTAATTCATCTCACAGAGTTACAGCTTTCCCTTCAAGAAGCCTTTCGCTAAGGCTGTTCTTGTGGAATTTGCAAAGTGATATTTGGAAGCCATAGAGGGCTATGGTGAAAAAGGAAATATCTTCCATTAAAAACTGGAAAGAAGCTTTCTGAGAAACTGCTTTGTGTTCTGTTAATTCATCTCACAGAGTTACAGCTTTCCCTTCAAGAAGCCTTTCGCTAAGGCTGTTCTTGTGGAATTTGCAAAGTGATATTTGGAAGCCCATAGCAGGCTATGGTGAAAAAGGAAATATGTTCCGTTAAAAACTGGAAAGAAGCTTTCTGAGAAACTGCTTTGTGTTCTGTTAATTCATCTCACAGAGTTACAGCTTTCCCTTCAAGAAGCCTTTCGCTAAGACTGTTCTTGTGGAATTTGGAAAGTGATATTTGGAAGCCCATAGAGGGCTATGGTGAAAAAGGAAATATCTTCCGTTAAAAACTGGAAAGAAGCTTTCTGAGAAACTGCTTTGTGTTCTGTTAATTCATCTCACAGAGTTACAGCTTTCCCTTCAAGAAGCCTTTCGCTAAGGCTGTTCTTGTGGAATTTGGAAAGTGATATTTGGAAGCCCATAGAGGGCTATGGTGAAAAAGGAAATATCTTCCGTTAAAAACTGGAAAGAAGCTTTCTGAGAAACTACTTTGTGTTCTGTTAATTCATCTCACAGAGTTACAGCTTTCCCTTCAAGAAGCCTTTCGCTAAGACTGTTCTTGTGGAATTTTCAAAGTGATATTTGGAAGCCCATAGAGGGCTATGGTGAAAAAGGAAATATCTTCCGTTAAAAACTGGAAAGAAGCTTTCTGACAAACTGCTTTGTGTTCTGTTAATTCATCTCACAGAGTTACAGCTTTCCCTTCAAGAAGCCTTTCGCTAAGGCTGTTCTTGTGGAATTTGCAAAGTGATATTTGGAAACCAGAGAGGGCTATGGTGAAAAAGGAAATATCTTCCATTAAAAACTGGAAAGAAGCTTTCTGAGAAACTGCTTTGTGTTCTGTTTATTCATCTCACAGAGTTACAGCTTTCCCCTCAAGAAGCCTTTCGCTAAAACTGTTCTTGTGGAATTTGCAAAGTGATATTTGGAAGCCCATAGAGGGCTATGGTGAAAAAGGAAATATCTTCCGTTAAAAACTGGAAAGAAGCTTTCTGAGAAACTACTTTGTGTTCTCTTAATTCATCTCACAGAGTTACAGCTTTCCCTTCAAGAAGCCTTTTGCTAAGACTGTTCTTGTGGAATTTGCAAAGTGATATTTGGAAGTCCATAGAGGGCTATGGTGAAAAAGGAAATATCTTCCGTTAAAAACTGGAAAGAAGCTTTCTGAGAAACTGCTTTGTGTTCTGTTAATTCATCTCACAGAGTTACAGCTTTCCCCTCAAGAAGCCTTTCGCTAAGGCTGTTCTTGTGGAATTGGCAAAGTGATATTTGGAAGCCCATAGAGGGCTATGGTGAAAAAGGAAATATCTTCCGTTCAAAACTGGAAAGAAGCTTTCTGAGAAACTGCTCTGTGTTCTGTTAATTCATCTCACAGAGTTACATCTTTCCCTTCAAGAAGCCTTTCGCTAAGGCTGTCCTTGTGGAATTGGCAAAGGGATATTTGGAAGCCCATAGAGGGCTATGGTGAAAAAGGAAATATCTTCCGTTTAAAACTGCAAAGAAGCTTTCTGAGAAACTGCTCTGTGTTCTGTTAATTCATCTCACAGAGTTACATCTTTCCCTTCAAGAAGCCTTTCGCTAAGGCTGTTCTTGTGGAATTGGCAAAGGGATATTTGGAAGCCCTTAGAGGTCTATGGTGAAAAAGGAAATATCTTCCGTTCAAAACTGGAAAGAAGCTTTCTGAGAAACTGCTCTGTGTTCTGTTAATTCATCTCACAGAGTTACATCTTTCCCTTCAAGAAGCCTTTCGCTAAGGCTGTTCTTGTGGAATTGGCAAAGGGATATTTGGAAGCCCATAGAGGGCTATGGTGAAAAAGGAAATATCTTCCGTTCAAACCTGGAAAGAAGCTTTCTGAGAAACTGCTCTGTGTTCTGTTAATTCATCTCACAGAGTTACATCTTTCCCTTCAAGAAGCCTTTCGCTAAGGCTGTTCTTGTGGAATTGGCAAAGGGATATTTGGAAGTCCATAGAGGGCTATGGTGAAAAAGGAAATATCTTCCGTTCAAAACTGGAAAGAAGCTTTCTGAGAAACTGCTCTGTGTTCTGTTAATTCATCTCACAGAGTTACATCTTTCCCTTAAGAAGCCTTTCGCTAAGGCTGTTCTTGTGGAATTGGCAAAGGGATATTTGGAAGCCCATAGAGGGCTATGGTGAAAAAGGAAATATCTTCCGTTAAAATATGGAAAGAAGCTTTCTGAGAAACTGCTTTGTGTTCTGTTAATTCATCTCACAAAGTTACAGCTTTCTCCTCAAGAAGCCTTTCGCTAAGACAGTTCTTGTGGAATTTGCAAAGTGATATTTGGAAGCCATAGATGTCTATGGTGAAAAAGGAAATATCTTCCGTTCAAAACTGGAAAGAAGCTTTCTGAGAAACTGCCTTGTGTTCTGTTAATTCATCTCACAGAGTTACAGTTTTCCCCTCAAGAAGCCTTTCACTAATTCTGTTCTGGTGGAATTTTAAAAGTGATATTTGGAAGCCCACAGAGGGCTATGGTGAAAAAGGAAATATCTTCCGTTCAAAACTGGAAAGAAGCTTTCTGAGAAACTGCTCTGTGTTCTGTTAGTTCATCTCACAGAGTTACATCTTTCCCTTCAAGAAGCCTTTCGCTAAGGCTGTTCTTGTGGAATTGGCAAAGGGATATTTGGAAGCCCATAGAGGGCTATGGTGAAAAAGGAAATATCTTCCGTTCAAAACTGGAAAGAAGCTTTCTGAGAAACTGGTCTGTGTTCTGTTAATTCAACTCACAGAGTTACATCTTTCCCTTCAAGAAGCCTTTCGCTAAGGCTGTTCTTGTGGAATTTTCAAAGTGATATTTGGAAGCCCATAGAGGGCTATGGTGAAAAAGGAAATATCTTCCGTTAAAAACTGGAAAGAAGCTTTCTGAGAAACTGCTTTGTGTTCTGTTAATTCATCACACAGAGTTACAGCTTTCCCCTCAAGAAGCCTTTCGCTAAGACTGTTCTTGTGGAATTTGCAAAGTGATATTTGGAAGCCCATAGAGGGCTATGGTGAAAAAGGAAATATCTTCCATTAAAAAGTGGAAAGAAGCTTTCTGGGAAACTGCATTGTGTTCTGTTAATTCATCTCACAGAGTTACAGCATTCCCCCAAGAAGCCTTTCGCTAAGACTGTTCTTGTGAAATTTGCAAAGTGATATTTGGAAGCCCATAGAGGGCTATGGTGAAAAAGGAAATATCTTCCGTTAAAAACTGGAAAGAAACTTTCTGAGAAACTGCTTTGTGTTCTGTTAATTCATCTCACAGAGTTACAGCTTTACCCTCAAGAAGCCTTTCGATAAGACTGTTCTTGGTGAATTTGCAAAGTGATATTTGGAAGCCCGTAGAGGGCTATGGTGAAAAAGGAAATATGTTCAGTTAAAAATTTTAAAGAAGCTTTCTGAGAAACTGCTCTGTGTTCTGTTAATTCATCTCACAGAGTTACATCTTTCCCTTCAAGAAGCCTTTCGCTAAGGCTGTTCTTGTGGAATTGGCAAAGGGATATTTGGAAGCCCTTAGAGGACTATGGTGAAAAAGGAAATATCTTCCGTTCAAAACTGGAAAGAAGCTTTCTGAGAAACTGCTCTGTGTTCTGTTAATTCATCTCACAGAGTTACATCTTTCCCTTCAAGAAGCCTTTCGCTAAGGCTGTTCTTGTTGAATTGGAAAAGTTATATTTGGAAGCCCATAGAGGGCTATGGTGAAAAAGGAAATATCTTCCGTTCAAAACTGGAAAGAAGCTTTCTGAGAAACTGCTCTGTGTTCTGTTAATTCATCTCACAGAGTTACATCTTTCCCTTCAAGAAGCCTTTCGCTAAGTCTCTTCTTGTGGAATTGGCAAAGGGATATTTGGAAGCCCTTAGAGTGCTATGGTGAAAAAGGAAATATCTTCCGTTCAAAACTGGAAAGAAGCTTTCTGAGAAACTGCTCTGTGTTCTGTTAATTCATCTCACAGAGTTACATCTTTCCCTTCAAGAAGCCTTTCGCTAAGGCTGTTCTTGTGGAATTGGCAAAGGGATATTTGGAAGCCCATAGAGGTCTATGGTGAAAAAGGAAATATCTTCCGTTCAAAACTGGAAAGAAGCTTTCTGAGAAACTGCTCTGTGTTCTGTTAATTCATCTCACAGAGTTACATCTTTCCCTTCAAGAAGCCTTTCGCTAAGGCTGTTCTTGTTGAATTGGAAAAGTTATATTTGGAAGCCCATAGAGGGCTATGGTGAAAAAGGAAATATCTTCCGTTCAAAACTGGAAAGAAGCTTTCTGAGAAACTGCTCTGTGTTCTGTTAATTCATCTCACAGAGTTACATCTTTCCCTTCAAGAAGCCTTTCGCTAAGTCTCTTCTTGTGGAATTGGCAAAGTGATATTTGGAAGCCCATAGAGGGCTATGGTGAAAAAGGAAATATCTTCCGTTCAAAACTGGAAAGAAGCTTTCTGAGAAACTGCTCTGTGTTCTGTTAATTCATCTCACAGAGTTACATCTTTCCCTTCAAGAAGCCTTTCGCTAAGGCTGTTCTTGTGAAATTGGCAAAGTGATATTTGGAAGCCCATAGAGGGCTATGGTGAAAAAGGAAATATCTTCCGTTCAAAACTGGAAAGAAGCTTTCTGAGAAACTGCTCTGTGTTCTGTTAATTCATCTCACAGAATTACATCTTTCCCTTCAAGAAGCCTTTTGCTAAGGCTGTTCTTGTGGAATTGGCAAAGGGATATTTGGAAGCCCTTAGAGGGCTATAGTGAAAAAGGAAATATCTTCCGTTCAAAACTGGAAAGAAGCTTTCTGAGAAACTGCTCTGTGTTCTGTTAATTCATCTCACAGAGTTACATCTTTCCCTTCAAGAAGCCTTTCGCTAAGGCTGTTCTTGTTGAATTGGCAAAGGGATATTTGGAAGCCCATAGAGGGCTATGGTGAAAAAGGATATATCTTCCGTTCAAAACTGGAAAGAAGCTTTCTGAGAAACTGCTCTGTGTTCTGTTAATTCATCTCACAGAGTTACATCTTTCCCTTCAAGAAGCCTTTCGCTAAGGCTGTTCTTGTGGAATTGGCAAAGGGATATTTGGAAGCCCATAGAGGGCTATGGTGAAAAAGGAAATATCTTCCGTTCAAAACTTGAAAGAAGCTTTCTGAGAAACTGCTCTGTGTTCTGTTAATTCATCTCACAGAGTTACATCTTTCCCTTCAAGAAGCCTTTCGCTAAGGCTGTTCTTGTGGAATTGGCAAAGGGATATTTGGAAGCCCATTGAGGACTATGGTGAAAAAGGAAATATCTTCCGTTCAAAACTGGAAAGAAGCTTTCTGAGAAACTGCTCTGTGTTCTGTTAATTCATCTCACAGAGTTACATCTTTCCCTTCAAGAAGCCTTTCCCTAAGGCTGTTCTTGTGGAATTGGCAAAGGGATATTTGGAAGCCCATAGAGGGCTATGGTGAAAAAGGAAATATCTTCCGTTCAAAACTGGAAAGAAGCTTTCTGAGAAACTGCTCTGTGTTCTGTTAATTCATCTCACAGAGTTACATCTTTCCCTTCAAGAAGCCTTTCGCTAAGGCTGTTCTTGTGGAATTGGCAAAGGGATATTTGGAAGCCCTTAGAGGGCTATGGTGAAAAAGGAAATATCTTCCGTTCAAAACTGGAAAGAAGCTTTCTGAGAAACTGCTATGTGTTCTGTTAATTCATCTCACAGAGTTACATCTTTCCCTTCAAGAAGCCTTTCGCTAAGGCTGTTCTTGTGGAATTGGCAAAGGGATATTTGGAAGCCCATAGAGGGCTATGGTGAAAAAGGAAATATCTTCCGTTCAAAACTTGAAAGAAGCTTTCTGAGAAACTGCTCTGTGTTCTGTTAATTCATCTCACAGAGTTACATCTTTCCCTTCAAGAAGCCTTTCGCTAAGGCTGTTCTTGTGGAATTGGCAAAGGGATATTTGGAAGCCCATAGAGGGCTATGGTGAAAAAGGAAATATCTTCCGTTCAAAACTGGAAAGAAGCTTTCTGAGAAACTGCTCTGTGTTCTGTTAATTCATCTCACAGAGTTACATCTTTCCCTTCAAGAAGCCTTTCGCTAAGGCTGTTGTTGTGGAATTGGCAAAGGGATATTTGGAAGCCCATAGAGGGCTATGGTGAAAAAGGAAATATCTTCCGTTCAAAACTGGAAAGAAGCTTTCTGAGAAACTGCTCTGTGTTCTGTTAATTCATCTCACAGAGTTACATCTTTCCCTTCAAGAAGCCTTTCGCTAAGGCTGTTCTTGTGGAATTGGCAAAGGGATATTTGGAAGCCCATAGAGGGCTACGGTGAAAAAGGAAATATCTTCCGTTCAAAACTGGAAAGAAGCTTTCTGAGAAACTGCTCTGTGTTCTGTTAATTCATCTCACAGAGTTACATCTTTCCCTTCAAGAAGCCTTACGCTAAGGCTGTTCTTGTGGAATTGGCAAAGGGATATTTGGAAGCCCATAGAGGGCTATGGTGAAAAAGGAAATATCTTCCGTTCAAAACTGGAAAGAAGCTTTCTGAGAAACTGCTCTGTGTTCTGTTAATTCATCTCACACAGTTACATCTTTCCCTTCAAGAAGCCTTTCGCTAAGCCTGTTCTTGTGGAATTGGCAAAGGGATATTTGGAAGCCCATAGAGGGCTATGGTGAAAAAGGAAATATCTTCCGTTCAAAACTGGAAAGAAGCTTTCTGAGAAACTGCTCTGTGTTCTGTTAATTCATCTCACAGAGTTACATCTTTCCCTTCAAGAAGCCTTTCGCTAAGGCTGTTCTTGTGGAATTGGCAAAGGGATATTTGGAAGCCAATAGTGGGCTATGGTGAAAAAGGAAATATCTTCCGTTCAAAACTGGAAAGAAGCTTTCTGAGAAACTGCTCTGTGTTCTGTTAATTCATCTCACAGAGTTACATCTTTCCCTTCAAGAAGCCTTTCGCTAAGGCTGTTCTAGTGGAATTTGGAAAGTGATATTTGGAATCCCATAGAGCTCAATGGTGAAAAAAGAAATGTCTTCGGTTAAAAACTGGATAGATTATTTCCTAGTAACTGTTTTGTGTTCTGTTAATTCATCTCACAGAGTTACAGCTTTCCCCTCAAGAAGCCTTTCGCTAAGATTGTTCTTGTGGAATTTGAAAAGTGATATTTGGAAGCCCATAGAGGGCTATGGTGAAAAAGGAAATATCTTCCGTTAAAAACTGGAAAGAAGATTTCTGAGAAACTGCTTTGTGTTCTGTTAATTCATCTCACAGAGTTACAGCTTTCCCCTCAAGAAGCCTTTCGCTAAAACTGTTCTTGTGGAATTGGCAAAGGGATATTTGGAAGCCCATAGAGGGCTATGGTGAAAAAGGAAATATCTTCCGTTCAAAACTGGAAAGAAGCTTTCTGAGAAACTGCTCTGTGTTCTGTTAATTCATCTCCCAGAGTTACATCTTTCCCTTCAAGAAGCCTTTCGCTAAGGCTGTTCTTGTGGAATTGGCAAAGGGATATTTGGAAGCCCATAGAGGGCTATGGTGAAAGAGGAAATATCTTCCGTTCAAAACTGGAAAGAAGCTTTCTGAGAAACTGCTCTGTGTTCTGTTAATTCATCTCACAGAGTTACATCTTTCCCTTCAAGAATCCTTACGCTAAGGCTGTTCTTGTGGAATTGGCAAAGGGATATTTGGAAGCCCATAGAGGGCTATGGTGAAAAAGGAAATATCTTCCGTTCAAAACTGGAAAGATGCTTTCTGAGAAACTGCTCTGTGTTCTGTTAATTCATCTCAAAGAGTTACTGCTTTCAGCTAAAGAAGCCTTTTGATAAGACTGTTCTTGTGGAATTTGCAAACTGATATTTCGAACCCTAGAGGGCTATGGTGAAAAAGAAAATATCTTCAGTTTAAAACTGGACAGAAACTTTCTGAGAAACTGCGTTGTGTTCCTTTTATTCATCTCACAGAGATACAGCTTTCCTCTTGAGAAGAGTTTCCATATACCTGTTCTTGTGGAATTTGCAAAATGATATTTGGAAGTCCATAGAGGGGTAAGGTTAAAAAGGAAATATCTTCAGTTAGAAACTGGAAAGAAACTTTCTGAGAATCTGCTTTGTGTTCTGTTAATTCATCTCACAGAGTTACAGCTTTCCCCTCAAGAAGCCTTTCGCTAAGACTGTTCT
>JABBCR010000944.1:0-24381 GCA_014849445.1 Cercopithecus mona | reverse complement strand
CTTCTCTCTCCTTTCCTGATGCAGAATGAGTCTCTTCCTGCCCTGAGCCCACAGTGAGAGCTATCTGGATACTGCTGATGTTTATTCAAGGCCAAAGGGCTCTTCACTTGTAGTAAATGCTACCAGGACTAGGTCTCTTTCTTCAGCATAGTATGCTCCCCACTGGTCCAGGGAAGATCAAGAAATGTCATCCAGAAGCCACGGTCTAGAATCAGAGACCTTAGGATCCCACCTGGGGGGGAAGGGTTGTTGTCAGCAATTGAACACTGTGTTTTTTTTTTTTTTTTTAACCCTGTTTCCTTGATATAATGTTAAAACCAGGTACTTTGATCACTCACCAGATTTTTGGTTCTTACAAAGGTGTTTTCTTGTATGAAGAGTTGTTCAATTTGGTGTTCCTGCATTGAGGAGGTGAGTGTGGGAGAAGAATGATCACTGAGGATTCTATTTGTTCCTCTAACTAAAGGCAATATTTCTCTTGTAGAATTAGAGATTTTCTCCTGTTAAGGCTCTGGTTTCCCTCAGTTCACACAATTTCTTTTCATGAAAATGATGATATAATGTATGTAATTTTGGTCCATTATTTAAAACTACAAGAAGTTTAAAAAATAATGTTCTTTTACTTTAGTTTCTCTTCAAATGTAAAAATGAATGCTTAAGTGACATGTAGTACCAAAGAACATCTAGACATTGATTTCTAAATGCTGTTCAGCAATAAAACAATCAAGAATCCCTGAAAAAGTGTTTGAGCCTAAGACTGAGATAGAGATAATACAAAATGAATCTATAGTATAGTGTAGTGCCAGGAAGTATAAGAGTATAAAAAAGAAAGAGGAGGAGAACAATGACAAAATGAGAAGTACAAGGAGGCAAGTTAAAAGACATAAGAGCAAATCTAAAAGACTTAGCAATTACCAAAAAGGTAGCAATTTCAGCAACAAAATAAACATGATATTAAATTATATATCCCTAAGATAAAGTGAATACCCTTGAATTTAGAATGATAAAAATAAATGAGGAAATTGAAGAGGACATGCACAAAAAATGGAAACACATGCCATGTTCATGGATTATAAGAATCAATATTGTTAAAATGAATATAGTACCCAAAGTGATCTATGGATTCAATGCAACCTCTATCAAAATAACAATTATATTCTTTTATTTATTTATTTATTTTTGAGACAGAGTCTCACTGTGTTGCCCAGGCTGGAGTGTAGAGGTGCCATCTTGGCTTACTGCAACTTCCATCTCCTGGATTCCAGCAATTCTCCTGCCTCAGCCTCCCAAGTAGCTGGGATTACAGGTGTCTGCCACCATGCATGACTAATTTTTGTATTTTTGGTAGAGACAGAGTTTCACCATGTTGGTCACGCTGGTCTCAAACTCCTGACCTTCAATCATCTGCCCACCTCAGCCTCCCAAAGCACAGGGATTACAGGTATGAGCCACTGCATCTGGCCAACAATAACATTCTTCACAGAAATAGCAAAAGCAATTCTAAAATTTGTATAAAACCACATAAGGTCTCAAATAGCCAAAGCAATCCTGAAAAGGATTAAGCTGAAAGCGTAATATTGCCTGACCTCAAAAGGTACTACAAAGCTATAGTTGTCAAAACAGCATGGTATTGGCATAAAAGCTAACACACAGACCAAGGAAACAGAGTAGAGAACCCAGAAATAAATTCAAGTATTTACAGCAAACTGATTTTCAACAAGGGCACCAAGGACTTACATTGCGGAAAGAACAGTCTCTTCAATAACTTGTGCTGAGACAACCATATACAGAAGAAAGAAACTATATGCCTATTTCTCACCATGTGAAAAAAAAAAACAACTCAAATGTTTCCAAGGACTAAATGTAAGAACTGAAATTATAAAACTATTAGTGTGAAACATAGGAAAAAAGCTACAGGAGTTTGATCTGGGCAAAGCTTTTATGAATAAAACCTCAAAAGCACAGGCAGAAAAAGCAAAAATGGATAAATGAGATTATATCAAATTAAAAGTCTTCTATACAGAGAAATAAACAATCATGAATGACTACCTACAGAATGGGAAGAGAGATTTGAAAAAAAAACATTAATTTGACGATGGATTAATATTCAGAATGTATAAGGAACTCAACTCAACAGCAATAAAACAAATAACCTAATTTAATATGATCTGTTAATCTTAGTAGATATTTCTCAAAAGTAGATAAACAAAAAATACTTTATTGCTAATATAGGCCAACAAGCATCAAAGTCTCCCACAGTCTTTCTCTTTCTTGTTTGTCTCCCATAAGCAATTCTTACAAGTCTAAGGGTGATAAATTTCCTCAGTTTTTGTTCATCTGGGAAAGACTTTATTCTTTTTTAATTTATGAAGGATAACTTTTCTGGGTATAATATCGTTGGCTGACAGTTCTCTTTTTCCTCTTTTTTTTTTTCTTTCAGAAGTTTGAATATAACATCCTATTCCCTCCTGGCCTGTAACATATCTGCTGAGACATCTACTGTTAGTCTGATGGGAGTTTTCATATAAATGACTAGATATTTTTCTTTTTCTGTTTTTAAAATGCTCTCTTTGCCTTTGCCTTTTACCAGTTATACTTTTAGTGTACTATGGAGAAGACCCTTTTAAACTGAATCTCTTTAGGGTTCTCTGAGTTTCCTGTATGTATGTGTCTAAATCTCTTGCTATATTTGGGAAGTTTTTAGCTATGATTTTGTTAAATACATTTTCTAACCTTTTTAGTTTCTGTTTACTTTCTGAGACACCAAAAATTTGAATGTTTGGTCACTTCATGGTGCTCTATATGTCATGCAGGCTTTGTTCATACTTTTTTTTAAATTTTTATGTGACTTGATTTTTTTAAACCTGGCTTCAAATTCTGGGGTTCTTTTTTCTGCTTGATCTAGTGTATTATTGAAGCTTTCAAATGTATTTTGTATTTCATTCAATAAATTCTTAGTTCCAGAATTTCTGTTTGGTCCTCTTTGGTGATATTCATCTCTTTGGTAAATTGTTCATTCACACCCAGAATTGTTTTTCTGATTTCTTTGTATTGTTTATCTGAGTTATTTCTCTTGTATCTCAGTGAACTTCTTTAAAACCGTTATTGTGAATTCTTTTTCTGGGACTTCATAAATTTCTTTATCATTGGAATCTGTTGCTGGAGAATTTTTGTGCTCCATTGCAGGTGTCATATGTTCTTGCTTTCTCTTGTCCCTGTGTCTCTTGTGTCCTTACATTTATTTCTGTACATCTCATAATTGTTGCATCTTACAATTTTTTAAACTGTTTTTCTAGGCAATAATTTTTTTCTGAAGATGTGTCTATGTTGTTGGTTAAATAAGGTGGTTGGCTTAAATTCTGGGTATGTGCAGTACTGTAGTATCTATATGATTTCCTTGACAATAAACAACATCAGTAATATGTGATTTTTCTCAGCAGGGTGCAGTTGTCAGTGAGGGCTGTGGTGAAGTTTTGCTAGTGATAGAAATGTTAGATAGGCTAATAATCCTCAGGCCTCAGTGGTGGAACTGGTGTAATGAGCTTGCCTGTCTCTGGGACCCAGGGCAGAATACTCTGGCATTGGTGTCAGTAGATGCAGGAAGGTTGAATTTTTTGCCTTCGGGCAGCTTGCTCAGGTGCTGGCAGTGGCCATGGCTGGCCAGGTAGGTGAGTAGATCCTTAGGTCCCAGGTCAGTGAATGTGGCATGAGCAATGACAGTGGTAGTGGCAGGGCAACCTCTGGCTCCCAAGAGGTCTGCACTAGTGTTGGCATTATCTGCAATGTGCTGGGTCAGCCAGTCCCTGGGGCCATATGTGGCACATGTGGGTGGGTTCCAGCTGTAGTCGTAGCAGGTTGGGTGGGCCCGTCTTCAGTCCTCTGGGTGGAGTGCTCAGGTGCTAACTGTAGTGGATGGAGTAGGGTCATCACCAGTCCCTTAGATAGTGTGCTCTGGCACTGAGGGGGGTTAAACCAGGCTAGTTGGGCCTGTCATCAGGCCCCCTGGTGGTTCATGTGATTGCTAGCTATGGTAGTCAGGGGTGGAGTGATGACCAGGTCCTCAGGAGAATGCTTGGCTGGAAGAGTCAGCAGTTACACTGTGGCCATGTTGCCGGGGAGGGTACAGTTGCTTTCAGTAGCAGCAGCCATAAATAAGTAGCTGGGGAGTGCATGCTTTGGTTTCAAGTAGTGGCTGCAAGCCAATTACCCTGTTCTCAGGATGCATGTAAATGTATGGCAAACCTGCTACTGGTGGCGATAGGGTCACTGCCAACCGTTCATGCTTTGAACCTGATGACAGCAGCCAGCAGCAGTGCCCAGCTTTGGGTGGAGGATATCAGTGGGTTTTCAGGGATATGGACATGCAGGAGCTGTTGGGTCCTAGGTACAATGCAGTCTAGTGGGGGCTTGCCCCTTAAAAGGACACCTTGCTGTAACTGTTTAGGACTCCAGGGTATGTAGAATCCAGCATGAATTCCCCCTCTGGAGCAATGTCATTGCATGGTTTCTAGGCAGCTCCCTATGTCAGTCTCAGGACCTGGGTGAGTTGAAGGGCTCTGGCTGTGGCTAACATCGCATCTGTGGTGATAATGTGGACCAGTGGGATCACTCACTTACCCTTTTCCCATACTGGGGAGCCTCTATAGGCTCTCTGCCAGTCCTAGTCACGTAGGCTGCCTAGCTTCTCTCTTTCTTTGCTCTAGGTGTTTCCTGTCACTTCTCTGTTGAAGCCCAGCATTCTCTCTTAAGTGTGATCTATTTCAAATGTGATTATCTACTCATTATCTTGAGTTTTCTTTGTTGAGGAAGTGAATCCTAGATGCCTCTAGTCAGCTATCTTGAAGCTCCTCCTTATGAAATGTAGTTATAAAATAATATGACATGAAAGTTAAAATTATTTATTGAGCCATAAGCTATAAAGTGGATGTTATATTAGCAAGCATGAAAACAACATTAATGTTTTTGTATATCTCCATCAGAACTCTTGAGTGACCAGGTGCATTATCAATGAACAGTAATATTTTGAAAAAAATCTTTTTTTTACCTGTACAAAAATTATCATCAGTGGGCTTAAAATGTTCCAGTAAACCATTCTATAAACAGATGTACTGTCATCCAAGCTTTGTTGTTTCATCTGCAGTGCACAGTCAGAGTAGATACAGCATAATTCTTAAGGGCCCTGGAATTTTCATAATGTTAAATGAACATTGGCTTCAATTTAAATTCACCAGGTGAATTAGCCTCTAACCGGAGAGTCAATCTGTCCTTTGATGCTTTAAAGCCAGGCAATGACTACTCCCCTTGAGATATGAAAGTCTTAGATGGTATTTTCTTCCAAAAGAAAGCTGCTCTGTCTATCATGAAAATCTGTTATTTAGTGTAGCCACATTTATCAGTTATGTTAGATAGATCTTCCACATAACTTGCTACAGCTTCTACATCAGCACTTGCTGCTTTGTCTTGCACATCTATGTTATGGAGACAGATTCTTTTTTGAAAACTCTTAAAGCAGCCTCTGCTAGCTTTCAGCTCTTCTTCTGGTGCTTCCTCATCTCTATCTACCTACACAGAACTGAAGAGAGTTAGGTCGTTGCACTGGATTAGGCTTTGACTTAAGGGAATGTTTTGGCTGATTTGATTCATCCAGATCACTAAGCTTTCTCCATAACAAAATAAGGCTGTTTCACTTTCTTATCATTTGTGTGTTTACTGGAGTAGCATTTTTAAAATTTCCTTCAGAAACTTTTCCTTTGCATTCCTAACTTACCTGCTTGGCGTAAGAGGCCTAGCATTCAGCCTACCATGGCTTTCAACATGCCTTTCTTGCCTAGCTTATTCATTTCTAGCTTTTGACTTAAAGTGAGAGTCATGTGACTCTTCCTTTCACTTGAAGACCTGGAGACCATTGTTGGGTTACTTATTGACCTCATTTCAATATGTTGTGTCTCAGAGACACCTGAGGAGAGGGAGCGAGATGGAGGAATAGCTGGTCAGTGGAGGAACTGGAACACAAACATTTATTGAATGAGTGTGCTGTTTTATATGGATGCAGTTTGTGGCTCCCCAAAACAATTACATTAGTAACATCGAAGATCACTGATTATAGATTATTATAACAGATATAATTATAATGAAAAGTTTGACGTATTTTTATAATTACCAAAATGTGACACAGGGACAAAAAGTGGTAACATGCTGTCAAAAAGTGACACCGATAGACTTGCCTGACACAAGACTGCCACACATTTTCAATTATAAAAAATGCAACAATTGCCAAACACACAAAAGTGAAGTGCAATAAACTGTGAGATACCTGTATGCTTTTAATGGAAATATAAATTACATAAATAAAAAATGAAAGAAAGAAGTACCATATGATCCAGCACCCCCACTATTGGTTATATATCCAAACAAAAGGAACTCAATATATCAAAAGATAACCAGTGCACACTCCTATGTATCCTGGCCCGCGGGATCGTCGAAGCAGGCCCTGGAGGAGGGAGTGGGAATTTGGGGAACAAGAGACACGAGAAATGGAGACAAGACAGTGCTCTGATCAAGTCTCGTTTAATGGCAGTAATGCAGTGCCTTATATACACTTGGAGAGGAAGGGGTTGGGCCAAGGCGGAAATGATCTCATTTCGGAGGGCGTGGCCAGGCAGGTTTCGGTTTCAACGGTCGGACCTCATGTTGCGCCTGCGCTACAAAGTAACAATTTTCGCGCGCGGGAAAGATGGGTGAAGAAGCAGCAGGAAGAGCGCCATCTTGTGTAAGGTATTTAATACAGGGGAAAAGGACAAATCTAGGAAGGAGGTGAGAGGTGGAAATGAATAGAGCTCAGGCGTTTAATCGTCAATAATTACTCGCTATGGCCGGGGCGCGCAGCTCCGGACAGGTCCCCCTTTTTATTGTTTTATGACAAGAAAACGACCCCCCGGGAACTGCGCCTGTCTTAGGTTGGGTCAACTCATCCCCACCTTCTAGGCCCGTCATGGGATAAGGCAGCAGCAAAGGCGGCCCTCCTGTCTTAGGCTCCGGTGGAGATAGTGTCCTCTTACCCGTCATTGACTGTCCAGTTCAACACACAGGGGAGGTGGTCTTATTGAGGTAAATAAGACTCACCATTTTCAGTCATCTCAAGGCGATGATAATGGACCTGTATAGGTTTGGCCTGGAAGGCCTCGATTTGTTGTCTGACGAATGCCATAAGCTTATTAAGGATTATAGGCCGAGTGAGGAAGAGTAGAAGAGTAAGTAAAGGACCAAGAAATGGCAGGAGATAGGGAGAAGTCCATCGAGTCCCGTCCACAATGGATTGGCGGCCAGGCCCTTTCTGTGCTTTTCTAGTTCTTCTTGCACTTCTATGTTATGGAGACAGCTTCTTTTTTGAAACCTCTTAAAGCAACCTCTGCTAGCTTTCAACTCTTCTTCTGGTGCTTGCTCATCTCCCTTGACCTACATAGAACTGAAGAGAGTTAGGGCATTGCTCTGGATTAGGCTTTGACTTAAGGGAATGTTGTGGTTGGCTTGATTTATCCAGACCACTAAAACTTTCTCCATATCAAAATAAGGCTGTTTCACTTTCTCATCATTTGTGTGTTTAATGGAGTAGCTTTTTACATTTCCTTCAAAAACTTTTCCTTTGCGTTCCTAACTTACTTGTTTGGCATAAGAGGCCTAGCATTCAGCCTACCATGGCTTTCAACATGCCTTTCTCACTAAGCTTATTCATTTCTACCTTTTGACTAAAGTGAGAGTCATGTGAGTCTTCCTTTCACTTGAACACTTGGAGGCCATTGTTGGGTTACTTATTGGCCTAATTTCGATATTGTTGTGTCTCAGAGACAACTGAGGAGAGGGAGTGAGATGGGGGAATAGCTGGTCAGTGGAGGAGTTGGAACACACACATTTATTGAATGAGTGTGCTGTTTTATATGGATGCAGTTTGTGGCTCCCCAAAACAATTACAATAGTAACATCAAAGATCACTGATTACAGATTATTATGACAGACATAATGAAAAGTCTGAAGTATTTTTATAATTACCAAAATGTGACACAGGGACAAAAAATAACATGCTGTCAAAAAGTGACACTGATAGACTTGCACGACACAGGGCTGCCACACATTTTCAATTTTAAAAAGTGCTTTAAGAAGCACAAAAAAAATGAAGTGCAGTAAACTGTGATATGCCTGTACACTGTTGATGGAAATGTAAATTACATCAACAACAAAAAAATTACCATATGATCCAACACCCCAAATATTGGTTATATTTTCAAACAAAAGGAATTCAATATATCAAAAGATAACCAGTGCACACTCCTATGTATCCCGGCCCGCGGGATCGTCGAAGCAGGCCCTGGAGGAGGGAGTGGGAATTTGGGGAACAAGAGACACGAGAAATGGAGACAAGACAGTGCTCTGATCAAGTCTCGTTTAATGGCAGTAATGCAGTGCCTTATATACACTTGGAGAGGAAGGGGTTGGGCCAAGGCGGAAATGATCTCATTTCGGAGGGCGTGGCCAGGCAGGTTTCGGTTTCAACGGTCGGACGTCATGTTGCGCCTGCGCTACAAAGTAACAATTTTTGCGCGCGCGGGAAAGATGGGTGAAGAAGAAGCAGGAAGAGCGCCATCTTGTGTAAGGTATTTAATACAGGGGAAAAGGACAAATCTAGGAAGGAGGTGAGAGGTGGAAATGAATAGAGCTCAGGCGTTTAATCGTCAATAATTACTCGCTATGGCCGGGGCGCGCAGCTCCGGACAGGTCCCCCTTTTTATTGTTTTATGACAAGAAAACGACCCCCCGGGAACTGCGCCTGTCTTAGGTTGGGTCAACTCATCCCCACCTTCTAGGCCCGTCATGGGATAAGGCAGCAGCAAAGGCGGCCCTCCTGTCTTAGGCTCTGGTGGAGATAGTGTCCTCTTACCCGTCATTGACTGTCCAGTTCAACACACAGGGGAGGTGGTCTTATTGAGGTAAATAAGACTCACCATTTTCAGTCATCTCAAGGCGATGATAATGGACCTGTATAGGTTTGGCCTGGAAGGCCTCGATTTGTTGTCTGACGAATGCCATAAGCTTATTAAGGATTATAGGCCCGAGAGTGAGGAAGAGTAGAAGAGTAAGTAAAGGACCAAGAAATGGCAGGAGATAGGGGAGAAGTCCATCGAGTCCCGTCCACAATGGATTGGCGGCCAGGCCCTTTCTGCGCTTTTCTAGTTCTTCTTGTAAAGTCTTTATCTTATCTCTGACAATTCCGGATTTGTTGGCGTAAAAACAGCACTTTTCCTGTAAAGCCAAACAGATCCCTCCCTGTTCTGCTGTTAATAAATCTAGACCTCTTCTATTTTGGAGAACTACTTCAGCTAATGAGTCTACTTGGTCTTGTAAATCTTGTATAGTACTGGATAAGGTCTGTACATCTGAAATTAATTGGTTGGATAATTTAGTATATTGAGTTAGTGAGACCCCTAGGCCTGTGGCTCCTGTTGTAAAAGCAGTGGTGATTCCTAGTCCAGCCAATAAGGGAATAAATTGTATGGCTCGTTTCGGTCTATAAATAAAATGTTCAATAGCGGGGATGGGGATAGGTTCATCTCCAGGAATGATATCAATGTCGGGGAGAAGAGTGGCCAGAACACAAAGCCCTGTCCAATTTGTAGGTAGATAAGTATATGCCATGTTGTTTCCACAGACGAAAACCGAGCCATTTACAGCACACAAAGGGTCGGTGGCATGGATTATGGAGGTACAGTTGTCAAACACAACATAGCCTAGATCAATTTCTTTAGTGCTATTATATGATGGTGAAAAGAGGCAAAAGGAATTAGAAAACGTCATCGGTTGAACTAAGAGGGGAGAGATAATAGGACAGGAATTATTTACCAAGGATTCATTTGAGTAATTGACATAGGACAACAAAAAGTTAGGTATAGCTAGAGGAATAGGGGGGCCCATTTTAAGACAAAGCCAACAATCGTGGGCTAGGCTTGTATTGGACATTTGAAGTAAATTGTAAGTAGCATTGAGGATATCAAAAGTTTGAGCATCGAGCCTAAAATTATCTCTAATCTCAGGCAGGGCTAAGGGGTGATATTGAAGTTCAGGATATAGAGCTTTATGAATCTTTTCTAATTTTTTTTTGGACGGTTTTAATTCTTGCAATATCTAATGGGCCTCCTCCATCAGAAATATGAATGGGAGCAGTAGTGCTCCAACAAACAGGCTTTCCTTTTTGGCCATTACAAGAAGATTGTACAAGTTTATTAGTGGTTCCTAATACTTGTACGTCATTGGTACCTCCAGTTTGTGTTTTTAGTAACGCGGCCATATAGTATGTTTTATTGCCTGATTTGCATTGTTGGTAGGAGGTATAACAGGAACTATGTACAGAAGATTGGAAAGAGCTACAAGGGCATTCTAGGAGCGGCCCAATAGGCGAGGTGTCTCTTGGGGTAGACTTACATTTCCACGACTGGTCTGGCATTAAGTACACTGTCTTGCCCGAGCAAGTCACCTGGGTGATTCTGTCTGACGGAGGTTCAGATATTTGTCCCCCTCTGCAGTCACAAGGCTGGCCGTATTGTTTTCGTAGTAATCCTCTTGCTTTATGAGGGTCACCAAAACCTGCATAGACTGTCACTATGTTATATAGAGCGATTATTCTCCAAAGGAATCTCATGTTAGGCTTCATTTCCTGAAAAACAAAAAGGAAGAAACTTCTCAGGGAGATTTATCTTCCCTGGACTGACAATGGTTATGATTTATTTGTCTTACCAATCTTTCAGGCAGCCATCTGGCTGCATCATTCTTTTGTGAGAAGATGCATACTGAGCCTCTTCCCCAAATTAAAACTGGATCGGGGCCATGCCATGAATTATCAAGTGGATCTTTCCATTTTACCATTGCAAACTGTTTTTGAGATTCAGGATGCCAGAAACGGTCGGCAGCAGATTTTCCATGACTGTCCAAATTTAAAAAATTAAGGATAAACAGGGCATGATTGAGTATGTTTCTGGGGGTACCCTTCACGGGTACCAGCTCCCCCTTTAATTTTGTGATAACAGTTTTAATGACAGATGGGCTCTTTCTACTATACCTTGTCCTTGGGGATTGTAGGGAATGCCTGTGGTATGTTTAATTTGTAGGGTATTGCAGAATTGTAAAAAGGTTTTGGCTATATACCCAGGGCCATTATCTGTTTTAATTTGTTTGGGTATTCCTAAAATAGAAAAGCAGTGTAATAAATGAGCTATGACATGTTTGGTGGCCTCTCCTGTTTGGAGAGTTGCAGTAATGAATCCACTATAGGTGTCTATGCATACATGGATATATTTTAGTTGACCAAATTCTGAGTGGTGAGTAACGTCCATTTGCCAAATTTCGTTGGGGATGAGTCCTCGGGGGTTAATTCCTAAATGAGGAACAGGTAAATACGTTATGCAGTTGGCGCATTGTTTAACTATTTGTCGAGCTTGTTCTCTAGTAAGTTTAAACATGAGTCTTAAGGTTTGGGCGTTTAAATGATGTAAGGCATGTGCCTTTGTGCTTGTTGTAAATTGTCTGTAGTGACTGTGGCTATGGTTTTTGTTGCCATGTCGGCTGTTGCGTTACCTCGTGTTAAAGGTCCCGGTAATCCTGAATGTGCTCTGATATGCCCAAGAAAAAAGGGAGTAGTCCTTTTTTGAATAAGTTGTTGACATTGTAAAAATAAGTTAGCCGTGTCTGAAATATGTTTAATTTGAGGCACGGTCTCTAAGAGGGTATTGCATGAGCCAGGTAGGCGCTGTCTGTGTAAATGTTAAGTGGCTGACAAGGAAAAGCTGATAATGCTGCAATTATAGCTTGCAATTCGACTAGCTGAGCTGATGTATAAGTGGTCTGGAATTTAACGACTACATTATTGTAGGTGTAAGCGGCAAGTCCTGTGGAAGATCCATCAGTGAAAATTAGTAATGCGTCATTGAGAGGTTCTTTACTGGTAATATGGGGAAACACAAATGCATGAAGTTTGCAAAATTGAATGAGTTTGTTAGGTGGGTAATGGTTGTCAATTGTGCCAGTGTAAGAAGCGCAAGCAATTGGCCAGGCTTCCGTATTTTGTAACAGCCAATGGATGTGTGATTGAGTGTAGGGCTGTATAATGGTAGAGGGTTCTATTCCAAAGTACTTTCTACTGTTTTCTCTTCCCAAGATAATTAGATCAGCTATGGCATCATAATAAGGCAACAAAGCCTTTTTAGGGGAGGAGGGCAGGTGTACCCACATAATGGGATTGCTCTGCCAGAATAAGCCAGTAGGGGTTATTGTTGTGTTAAAAATAATGAATATTAATGGCTGAGAATAATCAATACTGGTAACAAATTGTGTTGCGATGGCATATTCCACCTGTTGGAGTGCTATTAATGCTTCTTTAGTAATGGACCTGGGGGATTTTGGATTAGAGTCTCCTTTTAATATATCGAAAAGAGGTTTTAACTCTCCTGTAGTGAGTTTTAAGTATGGCCGAAGCCAATTTATGTCTCCCAGTAATTTTTGGAAATCATTTAAAGTTTTTAAATGATCACGACGTATAACGGCCTTTTGATTAATGATTTTAGGTCCATTAATTTGAAAACCAAGATAGGTGTATGGATCTTGTAGTTGTACCTTTTCTGGGGCTATTTGTAGTCCGACTGCTGTTAACTCTTGTTTGAGTTGGGCAAAGCACTGTAAGACTTGTTCGCCAATTTCCCCTGCTACTAAAATATCATCCATATAGTGTATAATATACATTTGTGTCCATGTTTTTCTGACTGGCTCTATAGCAGCAGCTACATATTTTTGACACAAGGTAGGACTATTGGCCATACCCTGAGGTAAGACTTTCCATTGATAGCGCTTCATTGGTTGTTTAAAATTTGTAGATGGAAGACTAAAGGCAAATCTTTTTTGGTCAGCAGGGTGAAGGGGAATTGTAAAAAAGCAGTCTTTAAGGTCAATAATGATTTTAAAATATTTTTGAGGAATCGCAACTGGTGAAGGCAATCCTGGTTGTAAGGCACCCATAAGGATCATAGTGATATTTACCGCCCTTAAATAGTGTAAGAGTCTCCATTTGCCAGACTTCTTTTTAATAACAAAAATAGGTGTATTCCAAGGAGAATTACTTTCCACAATATGTCCTGCTATCAGTTGTTCCTGCACTAACTGTTGGGCAGCACTTAGTTTATCATTGAGTAAAGGCCACTGATCAACCCAAACGGGCTCATCTGACTTCCAAGTAATGGGGTCAGCGCACCTTTGGGGTGCAGGTATGTCAGTGGCCTGAGCTAAAAATTTCCAAACCCCTTTTTATCAAGTTGTCCTGAAACCAGTATAGGCTGTGGAATACCGTTTTTTCCATTTCCAAGACCTTTACCAGGGGTGTAGCCTTGAGTTAACATTTGTGCAGTAACTATATCATTTGGACTACACATTATAATTTTCATTTGAGAGAGCAGATCTCGCCCCCAAAGGTTAACAGGTAGGTAAGGGATGACAAATGGCTTAATAAGGCCTGAATTGTTTTCTTTATCTGTCCATGTTAGGTATTTAGAACTTTGTTTAGGATTACTGCTTTGTCCAATTCCTCTCAAGTGAGTTAAAGTCTCTGTAGTAGGCCAATGAGAGGGCCAATCTTCCTGTTTAATGATAGTTACATCAGCCCCTGTGTCTATTAGTCCAGTGAATGCCTTCCTGTCTAACCATAAGGTTAGAGAGGGTTTTTGATTTGTAATTGGTTGCACCCAATAGATGTCTGATGATCCGAAACCTTTTATATTTCTATTAGAGTGTTGAATATTATTATTTGTTTTGACCAAAGGTAGCAGGATTAACTGAGCTATTCTAACTCCTTGAGGGACAGTAATAATACTATCAATAGCTCTGGCCATAATTTTAATTTCTCCTTCATAATCATTATCGATAACTCCAGGGAGGACTTGTAAGCCTCTCATGGTGACACTACTTCTTCCCAAAAGCAGCCCAAAAGTGTTAGGTGGTAAAGGTCCATATATTCCGGTATTTAAGGTTTGTGGTCCCATTTCAGGTGTTAGTACTGTGTGGGAGGTGGAACTGAGGTCCAGTCCTGCACTTCCTGGGGTTGCTCTACTAAGTTTTGAAATGGATTGCTGTTGCTGGCTGGAACAAAGCTGACTGCCCCATATGCTTGTTTCGGGGCCTGAGGCTGGCCCCTCATCCCGTTTCCTGCCTAGGGATAAAGGATTTCCTTGACGTTCAGTTTTAGTTTTACATTCGTTTGCCCAGTTCCTTCATATTTTACACCTTGGGCAAAGGCATTGAATTTTTGCTTCTGGATTTTTATTTTGGTTTTCATGTAAATCTTTTGCAAAGTGTCACATTTTACCGCATCTAAAAAATCCCACTTTATATCTAAATTTGTTAATGAGGAAGTCTCTTACTGTTTGGCGCTAAAAGCGGCGGCCATTGCTAGGCCTTGTTGATATGAGGGCCCAATATCTGAACAAAGGCGAATGTATCCTGTTAAATCTGTTTTCTTTCGATAAGGTCTGATTGCCGCTTGGCAGGCGGGGTTAGCGTTTTCATAAGCTAACTGTTTAACATAATCTACACCCGTTTCTGCATTTCCAAAGATTCTACCTGCCGTGGTCATAAGTCTATGCACAAAGTCTGAAAATGGCTCATCGGGTCCTTGTTTAACCGCCGTGAGCGAGGCCCCTGGATCTCCTTTAACGGGAAGTTTTCTCCAGGCGTTTAGAAGCGGCAGCCTGGATTTGTGAGAACAATCCAGGATCATATTGCATTTGGGCCTGAGTGTCTGCATAATTACCTGAACCAGTTAACATATCAAAATCCCAACCGTTTCCTGCCTGTTGATTTCTTTTAGCCGTGTCTCTACAATTTTCAAAGAACTCTGACTTCCAAATTAAATGGTCTCCCCCAGAAAGGACTGCCCTAACTAAGGTATTCCAGTCTGTAGGAGTGAGCCAATTCTCAGCTACAGATTCCACTATAGCAAGAGTATATGGAGCAGTAGCCCCATACTGAGAGGCAGCAGTCTTTAACTCTTTTATAATAGTAAAGTCAAATCCAGTATGATGCCTCCAAGCCTGTCCCCGTTCATCTATGGTTTCAGTGACCGGAAAAACGTCTTTGGGGGAGGAGTCTTCTATGTCGGCTAGCAACTAACCCCCCTTTTGGAACATGTTGTCCAGGCCGCTGAGGTGGGCGCAAGGAACCCTCCATAGCGTCTGAGTTGGGTATTTTTTCATTTCCTGTCTTTAGCTTTTGGAGCCTAATTATCAATGATTGATGTAACTCTTCAAGTTTAATTTGTTCCTCTAGTTGAGCAATTTTTTGTTTTAATTCTTCTTTGGGATCTATTGCTGCCATAACAATGGGTGCAGAAGCCTCATTATGTGTCTTATTATATGGGGGCTGGTATGAAGTAAAGGGAGGCAAATCAGGGTTGTGATATTTAGCCGCCTCTTCCTCTAAATCATCCCAATTTATGTCTGATTGATTAGGCTTATTAATTTCCTCCTCTTTTTGAAGCATCTGTAAAATTGGGTATTTTTTTTGTTTGTTTTCGTGTGGCATTTCCTTATCTGTTACAGAAGGAGACTTGATTTCCTCATGATCACTTTCGAGGAAATGAGATCCTCCTCCGTATCTTATGGAGGCTTTGTAAGGTTAGAGCGGAGCTAACCTTTAAAATATGCTCTGTCTGAGCGACCGCAGCCATGACTTCATGGATCGGCCTCCTTCTTATCTCTTAAATCTCTAATGAGGTTCCAATAAGAGAAGGCGGTCACGGGAATTTTTTCTGGCCCAAAAGTATTATAATAGTCCTGAAGACAATCCCCTACTCTACGCCATCTTTTAATATCAATAGTTCCTTCCTGTGGGAACCAAGGGCAAGTGTCTTTTACAAAATCAAAAAATTTAAACAAATCATTACCTTTAACCTTTACTCCTCGTATCTTTAAAGCCTCTCTTAATTGTCCTACATAGATCTGATGTTGGCTTAATTCTTGTCCCATTTCGGACGCGTCACTTACCTTCGATTCTGACGCAGCAGGTTCCCGCGGTGATCGGAAGAGTTCACTTTCTTTTGTCTTTGTTAGCGGTCGACCGTCCTTTGGCGTCCTCTTCCTCACGGAGTCCCTCGTTTCCAGGTCCCTGTTCGGGCGCCACGTATCCCGGCCCGCGGGATCGTCGAAGCAGGCCCTGGAGGAGGGAGTGGGAATTTGGGGAACAAGAGACACGAGAAATGGAGACAAGACAGTGCTCTGATCAAGTCTCGTTTAATGGCGGTAATGCAGTGCCTTATATACACTTGGAGAGGAAGGGGTTGGGCCAAGGCGGAAATGATCTCATTTCGGAGGGCGTGGCCAGGCAGGTTTCGGTTTCAACGGTCGGACGTCATGTTGCGCCTGCGCTACAAAGTAACAATTTTCGCGCGCGGGAAAGATGGGTGAAGAAGAAGCAGGAAGAGCGCCATCTTGTGTAAGGTATTTAATACAGGGGAAAAGGACAAATCTAGGAAGGAGGTGAGAGGTGGAAATGAATAGAGCTCAGGCGTTTAATCGTCAATAATTACTCGCTATGGCCGGGGCACGCAGCTCCGGACACCTATGTTTGTTGGAACATTATTCACAATAACCAAGATGTGGAATCAATCTAAGCATCCACCAATAGACAAATGGCAATGGTGAAGAAATATGTGTATGTGTATAAGATATATATATATGTCATTTTGTTGGGTGAAATAAGCCAGGCATAGAAAGACAAATACTACATGATTGTACTTATATGTGGAAGCTAAATAAGTTGATCTCATAGAAGTAGAAAGTAGAATAGTGGTAAGTAGAGGCTGAGAAATGTAGGGGATGGGATGGATTGGCTAATGGATAAAACATTACAGCTAGATAACAGGAATAAGTTCTAGTATTCTATAATACTGTAGAGTGACTATAGTTAAAACAATTTCTTCTATACTTTCAAATAACTAGAGGATTTGGTATGCTGATTACCCTGATTTGGTCATTACACATTGTATACAGAGAGAAACATCACATCATAACCCCTAAATATGTACATATATTATGTGTCAATTTAAAATATTCTAAATGTTTTAATTAATTACACTATCTGAACCCAGTGTTTAAGCTATCACCAGTAATGAGACATATCAGCATTATGTAGTTTCTGATATGATGCACTTAGAAGGGCATATCACATTTATGGTATTAGTTTCCATAAACCCATGATCTCAAGTGAATCATGAGAAAACATCAAATTCAAACAAAGGGATGCATCACAAAACATTTGGCCAATAATTTACAAAATTCTCAAGGTTTTGAGAGACAAGGAAAGTGAGAAAATGCCACATTTTGGAGAAGACTAAAATGGCATAATAGCTAAATGCAATGTGGAAATCTGGATTCGATAATGAAACAGAAAAAGGATAATTTCAGAAAATATGGTAAAAGATGAATCAAGTCTATGGTTTAGTTAATAGTATTTTACCAACGTTTAGTTCTTAGTTTTTACAGTATTACAATGTAGGTAAGATCCTGACATTACTGGAAACTAAGATGAAGTTATTCATGAAATATTTGCACTATCTTTTCAATTTCTCTAACAAATTCACAAGTTTAAAATTAGTTTAAAATATTTTTTAAATAAAAAGGAATGCATGTTTTTCTTTGTAATATTTAATTGTGGTTTTTGCCTTATGGCAAAACTGCATCAACCTAAAATATTACTTCTGCACCAACCTAAGTAGAGAGATTATTTGGGCCAAAGTTAAGTTAATCTTAACTTTTAATCTGTTTCCCCAGGAAACAGATTAAAGTCACCCTGAATATATACTCCAATGAACAGCAGTTACAAGTGAATTTTTAAAGGCAAAAGAAAAAAAAAGAAAGACAAGGAGTGGACTGATACAAAGTAGTTTGCCAGGAAATCTCTTTGGTTTACAGAAATAACATTGTTTAGTGATTGACTATCCATCGTTAAAATCTGGGTGTAGGTTGGGGGTCCGGTGCAATTCTTTTTTTCTTTTTGAGATAGAGTCCCACTCTGTCATTCAGGCTGGAGTGCAGTGGCACAATCTTGGCTCACTGCAACCTCTGCTTCCTGGGTTCAAGTGATTCTCCTGCCTCAATCACCCAAGTACTTGGGACTACAGGACCCTGCCACCACGCCTGGCTAATTTTCGTATTTTTAGTAGAGATGGGGTTTCACCATGTTGGCCAGTCTGGTCTCGACCTCCTGACCTCAGGCGATCCACCCGCCTTGGCTTCCCAAAGTGCTGGGATTACAGGCATGACCCACTGCGCCCGCCCTGGTGCAGTATTTACTAGGTTAGTTTGTAGCTACTTTAAAAAATAATTTCAGCTATTAATTTAGACTCAGGGGGTACATATGCAGGTTTGTTACATGAGTATATAGTGTGATACATTTGGGGTATGATTTATTTTGCCACCCATGTAGTGAGAATAGTACCCAATAGGTAGTTTTTCAATCCTTGCCCCTCTTGCCCCCCACTCAGTAGTTGCCAGCGTCTATTGGTCCCATCTTTATGTCCTTGTGTACCCAATGTTTAGCTCCCATTTATAAGTGAGAACATGTGATATTTGTTTTTCTGTTTCTGCATTAATTTGCTTAGGATGATGGCCTTCAGCTGAATCCATGTTGCTGCAAAGGACATGAAATAGCTACTTGTGGCAACAGCAGGCAGTTTCAGGAGGTGAATACATAGCTCAAAGGAAATAGGGCATGATTGCTGTTTTTGTTTTTGATACAGAGTCTTGCTCTATCGCCCAGTGCAGTGGCACGATTTCTGCTCACTGCAACCTCTGCTTCCTGGGTTCAAGCAATTCTTCTGCCTCAGCCTCCCCAGTAGCTGGGACTACAGGCGCCCGCGACCATGACTGGCTAATTTTTTTGTATTTTTAGTAAAGATGGGGTTTCACTGTGTTAGCCAGGATGGTCTTGATCTCCTGACCTCATGATCCACCTGCCTTGGCCTCCCAAAGTGCTGGGATTACAGGCGTGAGCCACTGCGCCCAGCCATATAACACAGTTTCTTTATTAATTACCCATGTGATGGGCATTTGGGCTGGGTTCCACGTTTTTACAATTGTGAATTGTGCTGCTCTAAACATGCGTGTGCAAATATCTTTTTCGTATAATGACTTTTCTTCCTCTGTGTAGATACCCAGTAGTGGGATTGCTGGATCAAATGTAGTTCTACTTTTAGTTCTTTAAGGAATCTCCACACTGTTTTCCAGGTGTGAGCCACTGCACTCAGGCTGCTGTCTCATTTTAATGCCTCTCTGGGCCTAATAATTTGAAGGGGCTCACATTCCTCAGATGAAAGTTTTTTTCTTTTTTTCCCCATCTTTCTGGTCACCCTTTCTGCCCCCGAGTCTGGGCTGGGAGACACAGAGAGAGATGATGGTTAATTTCAGAAAATAATGATTGGAATGAGGAGATGTTCTACAAATTAAGCCACATGAAAAATATTTGAGGTACTGACTGTTGTCCTTACATTTTTCATTTTATTTTATTTTATTTTATTGGAGAGACAGATTCTCACTGTGTGACCCAGGCTGGTCTCGAACTCCTGGCCTCAAGTGATCCTCCCACCTTGACTTCACAAATTGCTGGGATTACAGGCTTGAGTCACCATGCCAAGCTTCTTAAAATTTTTTTTTAGTTAACTGCACCTGGTATGACTGGGCCCCTTGTGGGACAGAGGCCTGGGACCCCCACAGCAAGTGCTACCTGTGCAAGGCGGGTGTGACTGGGCGGCTCTGTGACTACTGTCGGGGAACATTTCAGCTTCAACGGCTGCGGGGGCTGCTGCCCATGTGCTTGTGGACCAGCCGCTGAGGACTCTGAGTGCCACCCCCAGAGTGGACAGTGCCACTGCCAACCAGGGAACATGGGATCCCAGTGCCGCGAGTGTGCCCCAGTGCCACGAGTGTGTCCCTGGCTACTGGGGGCTCCCTGAGCAGGACTGCAGGCGCCGCCAGTGCCCTGGGGGTGCCAGTGACCATCACTCTGGGCCACTGCACCTGCCCCCCCGGGAACTCAGTGGGGAGCCCTGCGACACCTGCAGCCAGCAGCACCAGGTGCCCATTCTGGGCGGGCCTGGAGGCCACAGCATCCACTGTGAAGTATGTGACCACTGTATGGTCCTGCTCCTGGAGGACCTGGAGCGGGATGGTACCCTCCTCCCCTCCTCCTCCCCGCCATCCGCGTGCAACCATGTGACATCAATGCCAGCTCTGTGGCCGAGGCCCATCTGCGCCGACCTGCAGAACCAGCTCCAGAGTCCCCCAGGTCCCCGCCATGAGAAGGCACAGCATCTGGATGTGCTGGAGTAGCAGAGCAAGAGCCTTGGGCAGCACGAACAGCAGCTAGGCCGCCAGGCCACGGGAACCTGAGACCGGGTGGGCCGGTTGTTGGTGGGCACTGAGGCCACACTGGGCCAGGCGAAGACGCTGCTGGTGGCCATCTGGACTGGGGACCGCACCCTCAGTGAGCTCACGTCCCAAACGGGCCACCTGGGACTGGCCAATGCCTCTGGTCTGTCAGGTGAGCAGGTGCGCAGGACACTGGCTGAGGTGGAGCCGCTGCTCTGGGAAATGTGGCCCGGGACCTGGGGGCTTCAGGGACAGCAGCTAAAGCCGAGTTGGCTGCAGCACAGAGGCTGCTGGCCTAAGTGCAGGAGCGGCTGAGGAACCTCTGGGAGGAGAACCAGGTACTGGCCACATGAACCCTGCAAAGGAAGCAGGAGCTGTGCCAGGACAATGCCACCTGAAGGCCACTCTGTACACAGCTAGCGACACCCAGGCCAGTGTGTTCAGATTGCTGCACTGCCTGGACTAGGCCAAGGAGGAGCTGGAGTGCCTTGCTGCCAGCCTGGATGGGGCTCGGACCCTGCTGTTGCAGAAGATACAGATCTTCTCCCAGGCGGGCAGCAGAGGCCACTGAGGCCCCCGAAGAGCAGCTGGGACAGCTGGGCTCAACCTGTCCAGCATCATCCTGGACGTCAACCAAGACCTTCTCACCAGAGGGTCATCGAGGCCTCCAGTGCCTACAGCCGCATCCTGCAGGGTACGCAGGCTGTGGAGGACGACACTAGCCAGGTCCTGCAGCAGGCGGAGCACATGTGGGCAGTGGTGGTGCGGGAGGGCTTGGGGGACCAAGCCCAGCAGCTGCTGGCCAACAGCAGTGCACTGGAGGGCCTCATGCGGGCTGCCCTCCAGGGTGCCAGGACCCAGCTCCGAGATGTCTGGGCCAAGAAGGACCAGTTGGAGGGGTACATCCAGGCAGTGCAGGCCATGTCTGCCATGTACACAGACGAGACAAGCAAGAAGATCGCACACGCCAAGGCCATGGCCATTGAAGCCCAGGACAAGGCCGCCCTTGTGCAGTCCCAGCTGCAGGCCATACAGGAGATCATGGAACGGTGGCAGGGCCAGTACGACGGCCTGTGGGACCAGGATCTGGGCCAGGCGGTACTCAATGCAGGCCACTCAGTGCCCACACTGGAGGAGATGCTGCCCTAGCTGCTGGCCAAGCTGCGTAAGCAACGTCTTCATGCAGCAGCTCCTGGGCCTGCAGCGCATATTCGACCTGAAGCAGAATATGGGCGGCATCAACGTGAGGTAGGCTGTACACCCACTCTGCAAGCCCAGACCCCGGGCCTTGGGCCAAGAGGACTGCAGGCTACCCCAAGAAGGCCTCCCGCTGACATCAGCCCACCCAGGATCCTGCCTGCATGATGCTCCCATATCTCAGGACCACCCAAGACACCTACCAGTTTGGGGATTCCCTGTCCAGTTACCTGGAGTTTGTGGGCATCCTGCCCCCACACAGGAACTGACCCAGCCTCTCCATGCATGTCCTCCCGCGAAGCCCCGGAGGCCTCCTGCTCTTTGCTGCCCTCCTGAGGCCGGCAACTCCTCCCTGGTGCTCTTCCTGAGTAATGGACACTTCGTTGCTATGATGGAAGGCCTAGGGCCCGGCTCCACATGCAGAGCCGCCAAGGCTCCTGGCCTGGCCACTGGCACGTGGTGTCCATGCGTTGGGAGAAGAACTGGACCCTGCCGGTGACAGATGGGGCCCAGGCTTGGAGCCAGGAGGGGCCACACCGACAGCACCAGGGGGCAGAGGATCCCCAGCCCCTCACCCTCTTTGTGGGGGGCCTCCCAAGCCGGCAGCCACAGCTCCACACTCGCGGTGACCATCGGGTTCAGCGGCTGTGTGAAGAGGCTGAGGCGGCACGGGAGGCCCCTGGGGGTCCCCACATGGATGGCAGGGGTCACACCCTGCATCTCAGGCCCCTTGGAGGAGGGCCTGTTCTTTCCAGGCAATGAGGGAGTTGTCACTCTAGACCTGCCAGCAGCTACACTGCCTGATGTGGGCCTAGAACTGGAGGTACAGCTCCTGGCAGTCGCCAGCCTGATCTTCCACCTGGGCCAGGCCTGGGCGCCCCCCTACTTGCAGCTGCAGGTGACCAAGAAGCAGGTCCTGCTGTAGGCGGACAATGTAGCAGGGGCGCTCTCCACATCGGTGACCCCTCAGTGCTGTGTGACAGCCAGTGGCACTAGCTGGCACTGATGAAAGGCAGGAACCTGCTCTGGCTGGAGGTGGACACCCTGAGCAAACACACTGTGGGCCCCTCACTGGTGGCCGTGGCTGGTGCCCCAGACCCTCTGTACCTTAAGGGGCCTGCCCGAGCCCGTGGCCATGCAGCCCTGGACCCCGACCCCACGCCCACATGCAGCCTACCGCGGTTGCATGAGGCTGGCAGTGAATCAGTCCCCAGTCGCCCTGACTCGCTCTGTGGAGGTCCATGGGGCAGTGGGGGCCAGTGGCTGCCCAGCTGCCTAGGGCAAAGCCAACCCCAGCCTCTAGTTAGGCCCCATGTGAGTGACTCATGCCACCTCTTGTGATTGTCTCATAGGTGTTTTTTGGGACTCTCGGCTCTCCTGGTGACAGATCTTGTTTCTGGAGATGGTTTATCTTTTTAAATGAAATAAAATACTGCAAAATGTTTTTATACTTTTTATTGCCCTTCCACCCATTTTTAATTGTGAGATATTTGTAAATCACTGGTTTCTCCTTCTTAAAAATTAAAAAGTAACCTCTGTGTAACTGAAAAAAACTAAAGAAAGAACCTGGGGTGAGCCATCTGAGAAAAGGTCAAGCAGACGGAATGTAGAAGTCTTCTATGGCCATTGTATCAACACACTGCAAACTGGGTGGCTTAAAGCAACAGAACTTTATTCTCTCACAGTTCTGTTCTCCAGAGATCCAAAATTAAGGGGTCAGTGATATAGGAGTTAAAAAGAACTCATTTAGGCAGATAGTAAGGGTAAGGAAGTCCTTGGTAAGAGTTTCCTTTTAATGAAAAGTAGTCCCCAAATCACTTTCTCTTCTACCAAAGAGCAGCCTGTAAAATCGAGCTGCAGATATAGGCAAGCTGGAAGCTTGCATGGGTGAATGCCAGCAGCTGTGCCAATAGGGAAAGGCTACCTGGGACTAGGCATGTTCAACATGGTGGCTCCACCTTCCTTCTCTTTGCCAGCCACATGTACAGTAAGGAGCAGGCAACACGGCACTGGCCAGGAAAAGACCCCCTTTGCATAACAAGGTGAGGGTGGGGTGGCCAGCTTCCTCATGCATTATATAAATATCACACCTGATCCAACCAATCTTCAAGCCCCATGTAAATCAGACACCGCCTCTTCAAGCCTGTCTATAAAATGTGGTGCACTCCACCTTGGGCCAGAAATCCCTTTTGGGTGCCCCTCCCTCTTGCAAGAGAGACAGCTGTTCTCCTTTCTCCATTTTTTTTGCCTATTAAACCTCCGCTCTTAAACTCACTACTCTGTCCACGTCCTTGATTCCCTTGGTGTAAGACAACGAACTCCAGGTATTCATCCCAGACAATGATGTCACTTCATCGACAGGGTCCTGTCCCTCTAAAACACCCAGGGAGGTCATCCGTTACCTCTTGTAGCTCTGGAAGCCCAGGTCTTCTTTGGTTTTTAGATGGATCATTCCACTCTCTGCCTCCATCCTCACAGGGTGACTCTCTTCACTTTTTCTTGCCTCTTCTATAAGGGCACCAGTCACAGTGAATTGGGTGCCCTCCCTACTCCAAGTATGATCTCATCTTAATTAATTACATCTATAACTTCATTTCCAAATAAGATCATGTTCTGAGCTCTTGGGGTTATGACTTCAATATATCTTTTTTTTTTTTGAGACGTAGTCTTGCTCTGTCGCCCAGGCTAGAGTGCAGTGGCGCGATCTTGGCTCACTGCAAGCTCCGCCTCCCGGGTT
>JABBCR010001735.1:0-34084 GCA_014849445.1 Cercopithecus mona | reverse complement strand
GGGGCATGGAGGGTAACACCAGGGACAGGGGACGGAGGGTAACGCCGGGACAGGGGCATGGAGGGTAACACCAGGGACAGGGGACGGAGGGTAACGCCGGGACAGGGGCATGGAGGGTAACACCAGGGACAGGGGACGGAGGGTAACGCCGGGACAGGGGCATGGAGGGTAACACCAGGGACAGGGGACGGAGGGTAACGCCGGGACAGGGGCATGGAGGGTAACACCAGGGACAGGGGACGGAGGGTAACGCCGGGACAGGGGCATGGAGGGTAACACCAGGGACAGGGGACGGAGGGTAACGCCGGGACAGGGGCATGGAGGGTAACACCAGGGACAGGGGACGGAGGGTAACGCCGGGACAGGGGCATGGAGGGTAACACCAGGGACAGGGGACGGAGGGTAACGCCGGGACAGGGGCATGGAGGGTAACACCAGGGACAGGGGACGGAGGGTAACGCCGGGACAGGGGCATGGAGGGTAACACCAGGGACAGGGGACGGAGGGTAACGCCGGGACAGGGGCATGGAGGGTAACACCAGGGACAGGGGACGGAGGGTAACGCCGGGACAGGGGCATGGAGGGTAACACCAGGGACAGGGGACGGAGGGTAACGCCGGGACAGGGGCATGGAGGGTAACACCAGGGACAGGGGACGGAGGGTAACGCCGGGACAGGGGCATGGAGGGTAACACCAGGGACAGGGGACGGAGGGTAACGCCGGGACAGGGGCATGGAGGGTAACACCAGGGACAGGGGACGGAGGGTAACGCCGGGACAGGGGCATGGAGGGTAACACCAGGGACAGGGGACGGAGGGTAACGCCGGGACAGGGGCATGGAGGGTAACACCAGGGACAGGGGACGGAGGGTAACGCCGGGACAGGGGCATGGAGGGTAACACCAGGGACAGGGGACGGAGGGTAACACCAGGGACAGGGGGACGGAGGGTAACGTCAGGGACAGGGGACGGAGGGTAACACCAGGAACGGGGATGGAGGGTAACACCAGGGACAGGGGATGGAGGGTAACGCCGGGACAGGGGCATGGAGGGTAACACCAGGGACAGGGGACGGAGGGTAACGCCGGGACAGGGGCATGGAGGGTAACACCAGGGACAGGGGACGGAGGGTAACGCCGGGACAGGGGCATGGAGGGTAACACCAGGGACAGGGGACGGAGGGTAACGCCGGGACAGGGGCATGGAGGGTAACGCCGGGACAGGGGCATGGAGGGTAACACCAGGGACAGGGGACGGAGGGTAACGCCGGGACAGGGGCATGGAGGGTAACACCAGGGACAGGGGACGGAGGGTAACGCCGGGACAGGGGCATGGAGGGTAACACCAGGGACAGGGGACGGAGGGTAACGCCGGGACAGGGGCATGGAGGGTAACACCAGGGACAGGGGACGGAGGGTAACGCCGGGACAGGGGCATGGAGGGTAACACCAGGGACAGGGGACGGAGGGTAACGCCGGGACAGGGGCATGGAGGGTAACACCAGGGACAGGGGACGGAGGGTAACGCCGGGACAGGGGCATGGAGGGTAACGCCGGGACAGGGGCATGGAGGGTAACACCAGGGACAGGGGACGGAGGGTAACACCAGGGACAGGGGGATGGAGGGTAACGCCAGGAACAGGGATGGAGGGTAACACCGGGGACAGGGGATGGAGGGTAACGCCGGGACAGGGGCATGGAGGGTAACACCAGGGACAGGGGACGGAGGGTAACGCCGGGACAGGGGCATGGAGGGTAACACCAGGGACAGGGGACGGAGGGTAACGCCGGGACAGGGGCATGGAGGGTAACACCAGGGACAGGGGACGGAGGGTAACACCAGGGACAGGGGGACGGAGGGTAACGTCAGGGACAGGGGACGGAGGGTAACACCAGGAACGGGGATGGAGGGTAACACCAGGGACAGGGGATGGAGGGTAACGCCGGGGACGAGGATGGAGGGTAACACCGGGGACAGGGGATGGAGGGTAACACTGGGGACAGGGGATGGAGGGTAATGCCAGGGACAGGGATGGAGGATAACTCCGGGGACAGGGACGGAGGGTAACACCGGGGACGGGGTGGAGGGTAACGCCGAGGACAGGGGATGGAGGGTAACTCCGGGGACAGGGGATGGAGGGTAACGCCGGGGACGAGGATGGAGGGTAACTCCGGGGACAGGGGATGGAGGGTAACGCCGGGGACAGGGGATGGAGGGTAACACCAGGGACAGGGGGACGGAGGGTAACGCCGGGGACAGGGGCATGGAGGGTAACGCCGGGGACAGGGGATGGAGGGTAACACCACTTCTCCAGGTGCCTTTGGGGGATGCTGCCGCCTCTCGCACCCCAGAGTGAAGTCAACAGGATTCTGTCCCGAGGAGCCCCAGAGCCTGGCAGCTGGGATTGTCGCAGTATGAACCACTGTTCACTAGCTCTGCACCCTGGGACAGGCTCCCTGGTGTTTCCACCCTGGTTTCCCATCTGGACAGTGGGACCCTGAGTGTCCCCGTCCCAGCTGCGCCCAGAGCCCTGGACTCCAGCGTGTCGTCGGCACTCATTAGCATTTCTCTTGTTGTGGTCCGTGGATGAAGTGGCTCTCTCTTTGTGTGTTCACAGCCCTCCTGCTCACTTTACCTTCTGGGAACACTTTTTACATAGCTTCGTATGTGGGGAGGACTCGAGTGATTAATCGAATGTTTCATCAGGTGCAGTTCTTCTGTTTCCCAGTTTTGACACAACATTTGGTGAAATTTCCAGGGACTCCTGTGGTCAGCCTCACGGTTTCACTCTGTCACTTTCTAATGCAGTGTTCTTTGGGAGTCTTTTCAATTAAGCGCCATCATTTAAAAATAAGTTTTATAATATGCAGTTTCAGGTTAATTCTTTACCTTTGGGTCTCAGGCAGTAGCTCCCCACCTGTGAGTAGTCACAAAGGTTCACGCAGTTTTCTCTAGCCGTCCCTGGCTCGTGGCTCAGCAGGTCCCTTCAGATGAGTCAGCCAGCTGTGTACCTGCATGTTCAGGATACTTGTCAGGGGCCTTCCTCAGAGCAAGACTGATGCTCACCTCATCCTTGGGACTTTGGAGCCCGCCCTGGAGAGACTCCAGCCACGTCCAAAGGGGCCGTCCGGGTCCCGCAGGCTGGTGGGAGTGACTTCTGAGCCACTCCAGACCACACTTTGTGTTCCTACACCCCACAAAGCCACTTAAAGTGCCATGTTCTGGTGCCGTGTGCCTCACGAGTGTGCCACACAAGCCTGCACGGGGACCTGAGCAGGCGCTGCCTTCCTCAGCCTATGCTTGAGTTTTGGGGCAACTGGAGCACTCGTGGCTGTGATTCTCGCCACTGTCTGGGCTTCCCTAGAGGGTCTCACCCGCAGCCTGAGGACCACATCGGCAGCCACCGAGGAGCCGCCAGGTGCCGCGTTGGTCCCACTCAGTCCTTCTCAACTTTGGTGATAGAGGAGACAGCAAACCTTCAGTTGGGAGCCCCAGCCTTCTCTGCTTGGGGCCCTGGGACTGACATAACACAGATCCTGCCATCCACGTGCTGGGGGCCCCGCCCTGCGACTCCCTCCTCTGGTCAGGGGCTGCGCCCTTGGGCTGTGCAGCTCTGGGTTCTCCCACTCAGGGGCCCAGGGAGGGTCGTGGATGAAGAGAGAAGGAGAAGGGCGGCGGTTTGAGCCTAATTGTGTTGGCTTCATCTTCTGCCTCTTGTCCCTAAGTACATTTGCAAAGTTTTCCGGATGAAAACTCAGAAGGGATTTTTAATGACTGGAATCTGTGAATTCCATGGAAGCCAAGTCTGTCCACCTCTTTCACCCACCTCATTTCTCCCCGTTGGGGCTGATTTTGGCAGCGTTCATAGGGGCAGGGATGGAAGTGGTGGGGGCCAGCCCTGGGCCCTGTGTGCCTCCCCTCCTCCCCTCAGCGCCACAGTATTTCGGTGTCATCCCCTTCCCTGCACGCGTCCTCATGAAAACCAAGTGCGGCTGGAGGGAGATGCCTGCGCCCACTCCCGTGACCTTCCCGGCCAGCCTGGCTGCAGCGGCCCCTCGGCAGGCATCTTTCTGGTGCTGCCTCCATGCCCCTCCCATCACCTGACGCTCGTGCTCCTGAATCTTCACGCGTGTTCTCCGTGCAGCCACCTCACGGGCTCCCTGGGAACGGAGACAGTGTCTCACGCCGGTCAGAATGCTCTTCTCTGTCCACTGAATAGTCTAACACGGAATCATTCCTCTGTGATTATTTATGCTTTGTTATGTAGAACTGGAATAAAGAAAAAGTGAATTTAGACATTACAGCCATCAGGTTGAAGCTTAGTAATTGCATTAGGGAATTAAATGGAAGCATTTGAGCTTCTCGAGTTCTAATTCCACATCTTCGTATCCCCATCACCCCATACCCAGTGCCTAACAGAGCTCTTGGTCTAGGAGTTTCTTGATAAATGCTTACTGAATTGAACTGGACTGAGCTGAACATTCCCACCCAGAGTTAGAAGCCAGTCCCTGAACAAATTGCATTTAGAACATGAGTTTGACCTTACTGTGGTAAGGGGTATCCTACACGTCATAATTCCTAGTCAATATCGGGTATTTAGTCAAATAGACTCAAGTATAGAGAAGCATAGGCCCATCTGGCAAAAGGGCAAGGCACGGTGCTTTAGGTCCAGGTCCCCAATATCAACTATGAAAATAAAACGTCAACTCCAATTACAGCCCTGTCCTCAGCTGGTCACTGTTTACGCTACCAATTATAAACAGCTTGAACTTGCTGTCCTGAGAGGCAACACACCCTCCATTCTCTCTGCAGTGTAGCTGCCTTGGTGGATGGAACATGCCCCTCCTCCCTCCCTCCCCCCTCCTCTCTCCTTCCCTCCCCCCTCCTCTCTCCCTCCCTCCCCCCTCCTCTCTCCCTCCCTCCCCCCTCCTCTCTCCCTCCCTCCCCCCTCCTCTCTCCCTCCCTCCTCTCTCCCTCTCTCCCCCCTCCTCTCTCCCTCTCTCCCCCCTCCTCTCTCCCTCTCTCCCCCCTCCTCTCTCCCTCTCTCCCCCCTCTTGTCTCCCTCCCTCTCCCCTCCTCTCTCCCTCCTCCCCCCTCCCTCCTCCTCCCTCCCCCTCCTCTCTCCCTCCTCCCTCCTCCCTCCTCCCTCCTCCCTCCCTCCTCCCTCCCTCCCCTCCTCTCTCCCTCCCTCTCCCTCCCTCTCCCTCCTCTCTCCCTCCCTCACCCCTCCTCTCTCCCTCCCTCTCCCCTCCTCTCACCCTCCCTCTCCCTATCCCTCCCTCCCCCGTCCTCTCTCCTTCCCTCCCCCATCCTCTCTCCCTCCCTCCCTCCTCCTCTCTCCCTCCCTCTCCCCTCCTCTCTCCCTCCTTCTGCCTATCTTCTCTCACCTTTCTCCCCCCACCTTCTCTCCTGGACAAGGGGCAGAAGAGAGGAGACCTCCGGAATCTTCTGCTTCATCCAAGCAGCTTGGGGGCAGCATCAACAGCTGCAATTTGGCTGCCCCAGCAGGTGCCTCAGGGCAGCCTTTCTAATGGGAATCCTGGAATCATGTCTTTCCTTAATGTGTCCTAAAGGCTGGAGGACATGAAGTGAAACAATGCTCCATGCTCAGTCCTGTGATTTTGTGTATTTATTGGACTTACTTTGAAATTAAACTAAATGATACCCAAGGTAGAGCATGAAAAAAAAAGAAAAAACAGGCTATGGTGTTTGAAAAACAAACAAAACCGTTTGGTTTGTTGGTTTGTTCTTAGACCTTCACAGGCTCCTAGGTCACACGTTTCAGTTTCTCAGCAAGTGACATTCTCTGCAGAAGCTGTGTCAGTCTCTTGTTTGATGATGTCAGCCACAGCAGAAAGAAGCACTCCGTAGGCCCCGTGCTCAGCACCTTGGCGTGAGCTCCTGCCATCTTCTGTTCATGCTCATCACAGCTCTGTGCAGTGGGCGTCCTCCTGATCCATGTGGGAGGATGGAGGATGGAGGCGGAAGGGTGAGTGACGGCAGGATCACATGATGGGTCTCTCCTGAGGTAGGGAGGGGAACCGGCCCAGGACCTCAGTGCCCATCGCGTCCTTCCTCCTCCTCCTCTGCCTCTCTGTGACTGTTTGACTCAGGCTGCAGGGACAGACATGAGTATGTGCAGAGTGTGTGTGCACCCCTGGGGGTGTGCGCTCATATTGGCAGGGAGGGATGTGAGTGTGTACAGAGCGTGTGTGCACACCTTGGGGGTGTATGCTGGCGTTGGCAGGGACAGATGTGAGCATGTACAGAATGTGTGCTGGCATTGGCAGGGACAGATGTGTACAGAGCGTGTGTGCACTCCTGGGGGTGTGTGCTGGTGTTGGCGGGGACAGATGTGTACAGAGCGTGTGTGCACACCTCGGGGTTGTGTGTTGGTGTTGGCATGGACAGATGTGAGCGTGTACAGAGCATGTGTGCACACCTGGGAGTGTTTGCTGGTGCTGGCACGGACAGACGTGAGCGTGTACAGAGCGTGTGTGCACACCTGGGGGTGTGTGCTTATGTTGTTTTGTAAGCGGCAAATACGTGGCCGATTGCCTAGGGCGGCCCTGCACCCGTGCTGAGTCCGTCAGTGGCCCTCGGGTTGGGGTCTCCATCTCCCCAGACAGCACTCGAGTATCTTGAGGTTTCAGATTCTTCCTCTCCGGGTACTTGGGCCTCCTCAGGACCAAACATCAGAACCAGCCAACTGCAAACTACAAGAACGTTCAAATGCATCTTCAGTAGGAAAAACAAAAGCAATTGGAATAATTTTCCAACATGACCCCGTGGTTAAGCCGTTAGATACTCCAGCCAACAGATTGAGTCACTTTAAAATTCACACCAATTAAAATGGTTGTGAGAGTTGCAGAGCTTTACCGCTAAACCTTGAAATAATTGAAGCGTTCTGCTCCACTTGCTTACAAACTAGGGTTGGGGATAACTTTCAGTCCAAAGTAGCAACCTTCTAAATCCAGCTTAGATGTGAGGCTCCCACTGACACAGGAAGAGACAGTGGCCCTTGTTTATTCTCCTGTGTTCAGATACTTTGTCATTTTTTTTGTATCCTGATCATCACTTCTGCTTTTCCAATTCAAACTAAAGGGAGTTTAGTTCTGTTTTGGAGAAGCTGTGGTTAGTGGTTTCTTTTCATGGTTCGCTTAATCTCTTAAGTCTGGTGCTTACATTACCCAAATAGACTTTTCTTTAGTACGACAGTGCCATAACCCAGGGCTTCTCCCTCCATATCTGCTCCCCAGGAGGCTCCCTAGGAATGGGCGCTGGAGATCCAGCCCCTCTCCATGTGCCGTTTTCTTTGAGTCCAAGGTAGGTTTGGCTCAGAGAAGAAAAGAGGCCTCCGGGTTAGGTGCCTCTGACTGCTTGCTTGTGAAATGTTTAATGATAAGGCAACATCCAAACTAATTTTACACATTGATAGTTGTAGCTTGAAGTATCACCGCAGTCATAAGAACAAGAAACACTCCCATAAAGTAGATAAGCAGAAAAAAGCCATAGAAGTTTAATAAAGCGCAAATAAAATGGTGTTGTAAGAATGTACAGTGGGAAATGCTCTCAGTCCAGCCAGATCCAGCTGTGGCGTCAGTCCAGCTGTGGCGTCCTCAGTCCAGCTGTGGCGTCAGTCCAGCTGTGGCGTCAGTCCAGCTGTGGCGTCAGTCCAGCTGTGGCGTCAGTCCAGCTGTGGCGTCAGTCCAGCTGTGGCGTCAGTCCAGCTGTGGCGTCAGTCCAGCTGTGGCGTCAGTCCAGCTGTGGCGTCAGTCCAGCTGTGGCGTCAGTCCAGCTGTGGCGTCAGTCCAGCTGTGGCGTCAGTCCAGCTGTGGCGTCCTCAGTCCAGCTGTGGCGTCCTCCTGTAAAAACATTCAGCCACGTGTGGCCCTGATCGCAATCACTACTCTGAATTGTGATCCAGAATGTTCTTGGGGGCCGATGCCGGGACTGTTCCAGCAGTTGAGTCTGATTGGGCGTCACGGTGGTGATGTGCTTAGCGCAGCCAGCTGGGCTGAGTGGTGGCCACCCGTGCACTCGCCACGTGCAGCCGTTATTCTGGTGATGGGGTTGCCCGCGGCGCGGCTTGTCCACCTGGGCTATTAAAGTACTGGGAACCCAACCGCGGGCAGGTGCCTCCCGACATGGGAGCTGTCTTTTTTATCCAGGGCCCTCTGGCGCTGCAGACCCCTGCCGCCAGTCTGAGCTCACAAGGAGGTACTGGAGGGCTCTGCTGGGGCATGGAGGTCCCTGAGCAGGTGGTCACTTATTGCTTGTGGAGTGGTCCATGGCCTGTGAGTTTATTCTCGGGGTTTGTGTGGGCGAGGTTAACCAGTTCACAGCTGGGCACGTACCCCTTACACAGGTGACACTAGTTAAAGTGGAATCTATATTAGCTCACACGGGAGTGTGTGAGGAGCTGGGAGGGTGGGGAGGCTTGGTCCTAGCACTAGATCCCGGGCTCCTGACATTTCTGCGTCTTCCAGTTGAGGGGCCGTCAGAGCCGCTGTGGGTCCTGAAGACAGTGGGTGCCATATGGACCAGGGGATGCGGAAGCCTCTAGAGGCTGCGGGAGGCAAGGAGATGGTCGCTTCCCCAGAGCCAGCCCTGCCGACACTTCGACGTTAATTGGTGGGACCTGTTTTGGACTCCAGCTTCCAGAAATGTGAGAAAATAAGTCAGTGTTTAGGGCGCTAAATTTGGGGTGATTTAGTGGAGAAATAGAAAACTAGCCCACAAAGGTGCACGCATTGAAATGTGCTCTGTCCAGGTGTTCACAGTGGTGTGAGGGGGATGGCATCAGGGTTCTGGGAACTGTGCAGTTTTACTGAAGGAAGGGGGCTCGCCACGCCTTTCCTCATGTAACTGAAGGTATGTATGCCTGCCACACTGCCCAGGAGACAGGGACTGGAATTCTGACTTTATTTCTTATGGGAACCAAGCCACAGTCAGAACACAGTGAGGGCTGAAATGAGCTTCCTACAGCCTGAACTGGGAAGAGGAATCGCAAGTAGCTTGTTTTTTTCTACACAGACCTGTCCTTTCAGGTTTTGTTAAGTTCTGGAAAAAGGGAGAAGCCAGGCACACCTCGGTGAGGGACAGTGTTTCTGGAGGTGGCACGGCTTCAGCCTTAATGTGGCCATGTGGTTGGGAGGCTCAGAAACTGCCCTCCAAGGGCACTCATCTGTTCCTTATTGCAGTAATACCTCGTTTACAGAAATCCACAGAAATTACAGTGCGGGAGGCCTCTGGTCTGGATGGGTTTGTGTGGGCGAGGTTAACCAGTTCACAGCTGGGCACTTACCCCTTACACAGGTGACACTAGTTAAAGTGGAATCTATATTAGCTCGCACGGGAGTACGTGAGGAGCTGGGAGGGTGGGGGAGGCGTGGCCTTAGCACTGGAGCCCGGGCTCCTGACATTCTGTGTCTTCCTGTTGAGGGGCCGTCAGGGCCGCTGTGGGTCCTGAAGACAGTAGGTGCCATATGGACCAGGGGATGCGGAAGCCTCTAGAGGCTGCGGGAGGCGAGGAGACGGTCGCTTCCCCAGAGCCAGCCCTGCCGACACCTCGACGTTAGCTGGTGGGACCTGTTTTGGACTCCAGCTTTCAGAAATGGGAGAAAATAAGTCAGTGTTTAGGGCGCTAAATTTGGGGTGATTTAGTGGAGAAATAGAAAACCAGCCCACAAAGGTGCACGCATTGAAATGTGCTCTGTCCAGGTGTTCACAGTGGCGTGAGGGGGATGGCATCAGGGTTCTGGGAACTGTGCAGTTTTACTGAAGGAAGGGGGCTCGCCACGCCTTTCCTCATGTAACTGAAGGTATGTATGCCTGCCACACTGCCCAGGAGACAGGGACTAGAATTCTGACTTTATTTCTTATGGGAACCAAGCCACAGTCAGAACACGGTGAGGGCCGAGACGAGCTTCCTACAGCCTGAACTGGGAAGAGGAATCGCAAGTAGTTTGTGTTTTTCTACACAGACCTGTCCTTTCAGGTTTTGTTAAGTTCTGGAAAAAGGGAGAAGCCAGGCACACCTCGGTGAGGGACAGTGTTTCTGGAGGTGGCGCGGCTTCAGCCTTAATGTGGCCGTGTGGTTGGGAGGCTCAGAAACTGCCCTCCAAGGGCACTCATCTGTTCCTTATTGCAGTAATACCTCGTTTACAGAAATCCACAGAAATTACAGTGCGGGAGGCCTCTGGTCTGGATGGGTTTGTGTGGACCGAGGTCACGGGGTGTTGTCCCAAGTGCTTATCCTGATCTGGCAGAGGCTCTGTTTCCAAATAATTATTCTACAGTTTCAGAGCCTATATCTGAGTGATAGTCTTTTAACTTTGTTGCATAAAAGTAAAGTATGTCTTGAGGGTCTAAAAACCTATTTAGTAGTCATGGCTTTAAACTCATACATGGGGCTTTGGGATGGAGTGAAAACCACCGTCACCTGAGTGGACGCTGCGTGGTATTTTTAGCGTGGTGGCCTGCTCGTGCCTTGAGCTCCATCTGCAGTGTGAGCAACAGCTGTGCATTTGAGAAATGTAGGCAGGTCAACTTGCTCCTCCAGGGGCCTGCGGGCATCCGGGTGAGGGGACTGGGATGAGGCCACATCAGTGGGAAGGAGCTTGGTTGTGTCAGCAGATATGTCTGCTTCTACAGGCCTGAAAGCCAGCCAGAACCCAGTTTTCCTTTGGTCATCTAATGCCAGAAAAAAACCTGTTTCTTGGAGATTCTCGTAATTTATATTAATGAACCATTTGACCGTACATAAAATGTTATAAATGCATGAGGCTTTGCAACTTGGCAGATGTGTAACTCACATGTCGTTGTATCAAACTGTTGAAGATATTTGTTTCACTTGAAGGTTTTTAGCATTTTATGTGCAAAGCAAATGCCAGTAGCATTTTGAAGGAGTATTTTGGAATTTTAAACACAGTGGGATAGTGCTGGGTCTCTGGGATACTGGTGAGGTGGATGTGACCTCAAGCTCTTGTAGCTTGCAAGCAGGATTGCTAAATTGTCACAACTGCAGTGCTGGAAAGTCAAAGTGGATTTCTGTAAATGAGGTATTAGTGCAATAAGGAACAGATGAGTGCCCTTGGAGGGCAGTTTCTGAGCCTCCCACACACCCCAGGAGGAAGCGGGGGAACGGGGGCAGTTACCCACCAGAACCTGGACGGTGGAGCTGGGTTTGCTGGTGGCCCTGCTTGGCAGGTCATTACGTGCAATAAGGAACAGGTGAGTGCCCTTGAGGGCGGTTTCTCGGCCTGCTTCGGAACTGCAAGTGGAAGACGCCCCAAAGTGGGAGGGGGGGTGGTCAGTTATCCAGTGGGGCCGGGTTTGCTGGTGGCCGCTGCGTGGCAGGTCACTGCGTGGAGCGATGGGAGGTGAGTGGAGTGGGAATAGAGGATGCACCCTCCACAGCTACTGCTGGGAGTTGGCTCTGGTAGCAGAAGGGGCATAGATAGAGGGATTCCCATCAGGGGCAACACGACTGGGGTCCCACGTGTGGTGGATGCCGAGGTGTGGCTATACGTAATCTCGGTCTGCACAGCCTTCCTGGTGAGTGGGTTCAGTTACCTTCCCATCTCACATTTGAGAAATCTCAGGGGCTCACATCACAGCTAGGTGGGTTGGAACTAATGTCTCAGGCAGGACGTTGACCCCAGAGCCCAGATCTTACCCGCCCCCACTCTTTTCAGTCCACCCGGCTTGTAGAGAGGGTTGTGTGGTGGTGGGTGGTGGCTGAGAAACCAACACAGTAGAAGGGGGGAAGGAAATAAACCAGGCAGGAGACACAGGCAGTGCTTGGGAGGTCTGCACGGGGTGTGGGTGTGGGAGGCACCTCTGGGCCTGTGAACACCGTTCTGTGCTCCTGGCTTGCCCAACCTTGGCCCTCAGCCACATGCTGCGTGCTTTAGGTGAAATCTCAGTCCCTCGTGTGGTGCGGGCATCTTTTCTCCCTGGCTTTGCCTCTCTTTAAATCACGGAGTCCCAGTGGGGATGGCGGGGTGGTTGGTGGTCCATGGAATTTGCCCTCCACTTCCCCATCCTTGTCCTGTCCTGTCTGGCCTGTTACCTGAATCTGTGTCTCTTCAGAGCCTGCAAATGAGTGGAGGCCACGGCAGCCTCTTGCTGACCGACCTCTCAAACTCTTATTCATCAGAATAGTGTTAAATGCTGATTCCTAGGCAACCCCATTAGATTCTACGCCTGCCTGGCATGGGTACTTTGGGGAAGGTACAGAAGGTTACTGGGCTGTTCCAGGGGGGAATTTGCATTGTTGAATGTCTATTGTGTTCCTTCCAGCACTCTACTTTCCATGCACACGTGGCATTAAACCTGGAAGACCTCTGGGTGCTGTGCTAGTGAGGAAGCCCCGGCTGGACGAGGGGCTGCTGGGGCTCAGACTTGATTCCTGGGCTGGGGGCTGCGGGCTTATTCTCTTCAGTGGGCCTGCTGATGGGATGCCCTGGGAAGTCCTGCTGTGCACCCGGGGGAAGGTGCAGAGACAGGCTCAGGGAATACAGACCATGGATTTAAAAATTCCTACTGGAAAATCTTTTATGAGCAAATTTGCATCTGACTGAAGACAATCATTGCTTGAATAGTTGGTTTATTTACAAAATTGATCCTATGAACAAACAGATTAAAGTTCTCATTCATGCCTTGTCTATAATGTAAATAGGAGCTATTATGCACAAACCGAATGCCAGTAGCATTTTGAAAGAGTATTTTGGAATTTTAAACACAGAGTGGGACAGTGCTGTGTCTCTGGGATGCTGGTGAGGTGGACGTGACCTCAAGCTCTTGGAGCTTGTGAGCAGGATTCCTAAATTGTCACACTTGTAGTGCTGGAAGTCAAAGTGCATTTCTGTAAAGGAGGTATTAGTGCAATAAGGAACAGGTGGCTGCCCTTGAGGGCGGTTTCTCAGCATGCTTTGGAACTGCAAGTGGAAGACGCTCCAAGGTGGGGGGTGGGGGTTTGGTTATCCACAGGAGCCTGGATTGGGGAGCTGGGTTTGCTGGTGGCCGCTGCTTGGCAGGTCACTGCGTGGAGCGATGGGAGGTGAGTGGAGTGGGAATAGAGGATGCACCCTCCACAGCTACTGCTGGGAGTTGGCTCTGGTAGCAGAAGGGGCATAGATAGAGGAATTCCCATCAGGGGCAACACGACTGGGGTCCCACGTGTGGTGGATGCCGAGGTGTGGCTATATGTCATCTCAGTCTGCACAGCCGTCCTGGTGAGCGGGTTCAGTTACCTTCCCATCTCACATTTGAGAAATCTCGGGGGCTCACATCACAGCTGGGTGGGTTGGAACTAATATCTCAGGCAGGACACTGGCCCCAGAGCCCAGATCTTACCCGCCCCCGCTCTTTTCAGTCCACCAAGCTTGTAGAGAGGGTTGTGTGGTGGTGGGTGGCAGCTGAGAAACCAACACAGTAGAAGAGGGGGAGGAAATAAACCAGGCAGGAGACACAGGCAGTGCTTGGGAGGTCTGCACGGGGTCTGGGTGTGGGAGACACCTCTGGGCCTGTGAACCCCGTCTGTGCTCCTGGCTTGCCCAACCTTGGCCCTCAGCCACATGCTGCGTGCTTTAGGTGAAATCTCAGCCCCTCGTGTGGTGCGGGCATCTTTTCTCCCTGGCTTTGCCTCTCTTTAAATCACGGAGTCTCAGTGGGGATGGCGGGGTGGTTGGTGGTCCATGGAATTTGCCCTCCACCTCCCCATCCTTGTCCTGTCCTGTCTGGCCTGTTACCTGAATCTGTGTCTCTTCAGAGCCTGCAAATGAGTGGAGGCCACGGCAGCCTCTCGCTGACCGACCTCTCAAACTCTTATTCATCAGAATAGTGTTAAATGCTGATTCCAGGCACCCCCATTAGACTCTATGCCTGCCTGGCATGGGTACTTTGGGGAAGGTACAGAGGGTTGCTGGGCTGTTCCAGGAGGGAATTTGCATTGTTGAATGTCTATTGTGTTCCTTCCAGCACTCTACTTTCCATGCACACGTGGCATTAAACCTGGAAGACCTCTGGGTGCTGTGCTAGTGAGGAAGCCCCGGCTGGACGAGGGGCTGCTGGGGCTCGGACTTGATTCCTGGGCTGGGGGCTGCGGGCTTATTCTCTTCAGTGGGACTGCTGATGAGATGCCCTGAGAAGTCCTGCTGTGCACTCAGGGGAAGGTGCAGAGACAGGCTCAGAAAAGACAGACCATGGATTTAAAAATTCCTACTGGAAAATCTTTTATGAGCAAAGTAATTTGCATCTAACTGAAGACAATCATTGCTTGAATAATTGGTTTGTTGACAAAGTTGGTCCTATGAACAGATTAAAGTTTTCATTCATGCCTTATCTATAATGTAAATAGGAGCTATTACCACAACTTATATTAGCTTTAAATTTCGTATCAGATTGCAGTCCAGATTACAAACGGCTGCTTGATAATCTAATTGATAAAATGGAGGAATTTAGTGCTTGGAACCCAGAGTGAAGGGAACAGAATTGCTTTGGTTTCTCAAAAGCGTGTTGACTGGTGACCTGGGGTGAAGAGAAGTGGCTAGAGTCATTACACTCAAGGAGATGATCTGCCCCCGCCTTTCTCTGCTGTCTTCTGGACAAAACAAAAGGGTGATAAATGGAAAAAATTCAGCACTGAGTTCGTCTATGCCCTGAGCTTCTCATACGGTCATTAATGGGCTGTATCTGTGAAGCCTCCATACAGGCACAAAGGAATTAGGCTAGAGTAAGGCGGCCGGTGACCTCTGGCGTCTGGACCGCGTGTCATTTCCTAAAGCCCTTTTGGGTGAAATGACAGTCGCAATGTCTGTTCGGAGAAGTGTAATCTCACGTATGAGATGCAGATTTTAAATGATGCAGATTTTAAACACCAAAGTCAGGAAGCTTGGTGGGAGTGGCTGTCTTCCAAGTGGTTTTCTGTGCTGCCATGGATGAGGCGTGGATGTGTCATCTGTTGGTGAGATCCACTGGTGAAGGGGCTAAGCAAACCATGGAGGTGGGGGGGTGTGAAGCTGCATCTCTTCTGGCATCCCAAGGAAATACATTTTGTAAAACTTGTGAATTTGACCCTGACCCTAACCCTGAGTGTTGAAGTCTGGTGCAGTGTCTTGAGCCCTCTTGTGCATTGAGGGTGAGTGACTGTAAATGACCGATTCCTCAGTGGTGAAAGTTCAAATTTAGCTTCCCTGAGGAAGCCAGACCTCAGTCACCCGTATCTCCATTGTAAACACTGCGGCCCCTACGCGGGTGGCTGCAAGTATCCAGGCCTTCCTTGGAGAAGCAGCCGTGAGGTGCTTGATGATCTGATAACATCAGCCACCTTCTGTCTCCTGTCTAATCACGGTACAAATGATTCTCCTACAAGGAAATGGATCTGGTTTCTTCCCGATCGTTGGAAGAAGCAGCCCACCTAGGGACTGCACCATCCTCTGCACTTTCACAGCGAAGCCTGTGTCCGTCTCCAAGGAGTGTCACGTGTGTCGTGGGAATCGCCTCCTTAATTCTTCCTGCTTTAGAGGGCTCGGGTAGCTCTGCCTGTTTCACCCGGGATGAGCAGCGGGTGGTCTCTGGCTGCTGTGGGACTAGGGCTTGGGGGTGCATCATCACATCCGGTGGCCTGTCCAGGTGGGCATCATTGTCTTTTGCCTGTTGCCTGAGGGAGCTGTGATGCCATGGGGGTCATGCTTGTCAGGGCCAACCCAGTTCTTCCCGTGTACACCTCTCCTGCTGGAGTGCCTTTCCTTATGATGACTTGTTGAATTAACGTGGAGAATGCAGAGAGGCTCTGGGCCTCTCTCTCCCGTTCTTACTCCCTGGAGCTGTGATGCCATGGGGGTCATGCTTGTCAGGGCCAACCCAGTTCTTCCCGTGTACACCTCTCCTGCTGGAGTGCCTTTCCTTATGATGACGTGTTGAATTAACGTGGAGAATGCAGAGAGGCTCTGGGCCTCTCTCTCCCGTTCTTACTCCCTGGAGCTGTGATGCCCGACAAGGGAGCCCATAGCCAGAGGCTCCTTTAAATTTAATTAGAATAAAGATTTGATTACATAGCTAAACACATTTGAAAAGAACTTCACAGATTAAATTCCAGATTCAACCCTTCAGGCCCAGTGGCCACGTTTCAGGGCTCAGCAGCTGTAGGTGGCTGTTGTCTTTCTGTGTTGGCTGAGCAGATTGGGGCGTTTCCAGTTCAGCAGGCAACTCTCTTGCATGGCTCTGCCTGTGGTGAGGGCACCTAGGCTGGAGAGCCTCGTGGGGATCCCTTAGGCCTCTGGCTGCAGCCAGGCTGCACGGTTCCTGTGCCCCGGGTCCTCTGCAGGCCCAGATGGATCCCACCACAGAGCCAGCACTGCTAGACTTGGGTACGGTGTGCAGACAGCAGAGGGTCACGTCCGGGCCTTGCAGGGGCTGGGGTGACTGGCCTCCTTGGCCAGGCTCCTGTCTCCGAGTCTTCAGGGGAAATGCATCTACCATCCACACCGTGCACCAGAGGAAAACTGCAGGCTTCTCTGTGGATGGTGAATTGAGATCATGCAGAGTGACTAGGTTTGGGCTCCTGACCAGCGTGGAACCTGATACCTTTAGGTGGAACCTGACATGCCTCCATGTGTACAATGCAAAGAGAATGCAGCATTGTCAGCTTGAATCCAGATGTGCTCCCGTTTTGAGGTGGAAGGTTCTGGGAGTATTGGCCATTGGTGATTGTGCTGCCGTGGACGAGGCCTGGATGTGTCATCTGTTGGTGAGATCCACTGGTGAAGGGGCTAAGCAAACCCTGGGGGGTGGGGGGGGCGTGTGTGAAGTTACATCTTTTCTGGCATCCCAAGTAAATACATTTTGTAAAACTTGTGAATTTGACCCTGACCCTAACCCTGAGTGTTGAAGTCTGGTGCAGTGTCTTGAGCCCTCTTCTGCATTGAGGGTGAGTGACTGTAAATGACCGATTCCTCAGTGGTGAAAGTTCAAATTTAGCTTCCCTGAGGAAGCCAGACTTCAGTCACCCGTGTCTCCATTGTAAACACTGCGGCCCCTACGCGGGTGGCTGCAAGTTTCCAGGTCCTCCTTGGAGAAGCAGCCGTGTGGTGCTTGGTGATTTGATAACATCAGCCACCTTCTGTCTTCTAATCACGGTACAAATGATTCTCCAAGGAAACGGATCTGGTTTCTTCCCCGATCATTGGAAGAAGCAGCCCGCCTAGGGACTGCACCGTCCTCTGCACTTTCACAGCGAAGCTTGTGTCTGTCTCCGAGGAGTGTCACGTGTGTCGTGGGAATCGCGGGAATTGCCTCCTTAATTCTTCCTGCTTTTGAGGGCTCGGGCAGCTCTGCCTGTTTCACCCAGGACGAGCAGCGGGTGGTCTCTGGCTGCTGTGGGACTAGGGCTTGGGGTGCCTCATCACATCCGGTGGCCTGTCCAGGTGGGCATCATTGTCTTTTGCCTGTTGGCTGAGGCAGCTGTGATGCCCGACAAGGGAGCCCATAGCCTGAGACTCCTTTAAATTTAATTAGAATAAAGATTTGATTACATAGCTAAACACACTGGAAAAGAACTTCACAGATTAAATTCCAGATTCAGCCCTTCAGGCCCAGTGGCCACGTTTCAGGGCTCAGCAGCTGTAGGTGGCTGTTGCCTTTGAGTTGGCTGAGCAGATTGGGACGTTTCCAGTTCAGCAGGCAGTTCTCTTGCATGGCTCTGCCTGTGGTGAGGGCACCTCAGCTGGAGACCCTTGTGGGGATCCCTTAGGCCTCTGGCTGCAGCCAGGCTGCACGGTTCCTGTGCCCCGGGTCCTCTGCAGGCCCAGATGGATCCCACCACAGAGCCAGCACTGCTAGACTTGCGGTACTGTGTGCAGACAGCAGAGGGGCAGTGGCTGGGGTGACTGGCCTCCTTGGCCAGGCTCCCGTCTCCGAGTCTTCAGGGGAAATGCATCCACCATCCACACCGTGCACCAGAGGAAAACTGCAGGCTTCTCTGTGGATGGTGAAGTGAGATCATGCAGAGTGACTAGGCTTGGGCTCCTGACCAGCGTGGAACCTGATGATACCTTTAGGTGGAACCTGACATGCCTCCGTGTGTACATGGCAAAGAGAATGCAGCGTTGTCAGCTTGAATCCAGATGTGCTCCCGTTTTGAGGTGGAAGGTTCTGGGAGTATTGACCGTTGGTGATTGTCCTGCCATGGAGGACTTTGAATGCAGGCACTGGTTTAGGATAACCCTGGTTTCCTGGTCCTGTATGTGGGCATCCCTGAATATCCCGGGCTGGAGGAAGGCAGGGCAGATGGGAGGGTGACAAGAGGTCAGGTGTTTCCAGCTGTGGGGAGTGATGCCATCAGATGGCCGAGATCAGGAGGGTGGTGGCCAGGGGACCAAAGCAGGGGTGCGTGGAAATGCCATGTTTCCTGGGGCGTGGGGAGGACCTGTTGAACTCTATTCCTGGGCAACAGTTCTTCCATTCTCAGGAATCTGTGCCATTGTAAATGAGTAGCAAATTCTGTAATTGCTCTAATTACTTACTGTTAAGTCCCCATCCCAATTACCATGAATTAGCAACAGTGATAACAGTTTGCCTGGTCAAGCCTTGCCAAGAAAAACCAGTGGAACTAGTTTTAGTTGCCTTGAGTTCCCTCCAAATCAGATTCCTTAGCGGCTTGTGTCCCCACAGCTGCTGCAGTTCCTCCTGGGCCTGGCAGGCACATTCCAGACATTCACATCTCAGTTCAGATGCAGGCGTGCACATTATTTATAGAAAATCGCACTGCGCTGTGATCGGCTTGAGCTGATGTTTTCTAGGTGGGAGGTGGAGGCCGAGGACCTGTGAGGGACTGTCCGAGTGTCCTCTCATTGACTTGGAGCAGGTGCACATCTGTTCTTCAAAAGTTCTAATGGGATGAAATTAGAAATATGAATTTTTAAAATTCACGTGTTATGAACTCTGTTCAGTGCCTTTCCTTATGATGACTTGTTGAATTAACGTGGAGAATGCAGAGGCTCTGGGCCTCTCTCTCCCGTTCTTACTCCCTGGAGCTGTGATGCCCGACAAGGGAGCCCATAGCCAGAGGCTCCTTTAAATTTAATTAGAATAAAGATTTGATTACATAGCTAAACACATTTGAAAAGAACTTCACAGATTAAATTCCAGATTCAACCCTTCAGGCCCAGTGGCCACGTTTCAGGGCTCAGCAGCTGTAGGTGGCTGTTGTCTTTCTGTGTTGGCTGAGCAGATTGGGGCGTTTCCAGTTCAGCAGGCAGTTCTCTTGCATGGCTCTGCCTGTGGTGAGGGCACCTAGGCTGGAGAGCCTCGTGGGGATCCCTTAGGCCTCTGGCTGCAGCCAGGCTGCACGGTTCCTGTGCCCTGGGTCCTCTGCAGGCCCAGATGGATCCCACCACAGAGCCAGCACTGCTAGACTTGGGTACTGTGTGCAGACAGCAGAGGGTCACGTCCGGGCCTTGCAGGGGCTGGGGTGACTGGCCTCCTTGGCCAGGCTCCTGTCTCCGAGTCTTCAGGGGAAATGCATCCACCATCCACACCGTGCACCAGAGGAAAACTCCAGGCTTCTCTGTGGATGGTGAATTGAGATCATGCAGAGTGACTAGGTTTGGGCTTCTGACCAGCGTGGAACCTGATACCTTTAGGTGGAACCTGACATGCCTCCATGTGTACAATGCAAAGAGAATGCAGCATTGTCAGCTTGAATCCAGATGTGCTCCCGTTTTGAGGTGGAAGGTTCTGGGAGTATTGGCCATTGGTGATTGTGCTGCCATGGAGGACTTTGAATGCAGGCACTGGTTTGGGATAACTCTGGTTTCTTGGTCCTGTATGTGGGCATCCCTGAATATCCCAGACTGGAGGAAGGCAGGGCAGATGGGAGGATGACAAGAGGTGTCAGGTGTTTCCAGCTTTGGGGACTGATGCCATCAGATGGCCGAGATCAGGATGGTGGTGGCCAGGGACCAAAGTAGGGGTGCGTGGAAATGCCATGTTCCTCGGAGCATGGGAAGGACCTCTTGAACTCTATTCCTGGGCAACAGTTCTTCCATTCTCAGGAATCTGTGCCATTGTAATTGAGTAGCAAATTCTGTAGTTGCTCTAATTACTTACTGTTAAGTCCCCATCCCAATTACCATAAATTAGCAACAGTGATAACAGTTTGCCTGGTCAAACCTTACCAAGAAAAACCAGTGGACCTAGTTTTAGTTGCCTCCAGTTCCCTCCAAATCAGATTCCTTAGCGGCTTGTGTCCCCACACTTGCTGCAGTTCCTCCTGGGCCTGGCAGGCACATTCCAGACATTCACATCTCCGCTCAGATGCAGGCGTGCACATTATTTATAGAAAATCGCACTGCGCTGTGATCGGCTTGAGCTGACGTTCTCTAGGTGGGAGGTGGAGGTTCAAAAGTTCTAATGGGATGAAATTAGAAATACGAATTTTAAAAATTCACGTGTTATGAACTCTGTTCAGTGATTTTCTCTGAAATGAGAGACTATTTGCAGATGAGGCAGTCAGCCTGCAGCTCTCCTTAGATCTGTCCTAGACCTCGATGCCGTCCTTTGGCCTCTTCCTGGGTGTGGGGTGCTCTGCTTGAAGCAAAACCAAAGGAAAGAACGTGGTCTGCATCACTACTGCAGCCAGCTCAACGCGCACACCCACTGGGAGGGGGGTTTGATCACTTAACATTTTAAATGCATTTAACATTAAACCAGCAAGTCAGCCAGTGCTTCCTGTAAGCAAGCTGCCTGGCTCATGGGAACCTGACACTTGACTTTTTGGAAGAGAGTACTTGCTTCTGTGGAGTGTCAATATTTGTCTCATTTCTTGAGACTCTGCTCAAAGTGATGAACGTGAGTAAATTAGGACCCTTTTTTTGGTAAATTGGACCACAGAGCTCTCTAGGCACAGTCAGGGGAGTAAACGGCTGTGAAAGATGCCGCCTGATGTGAGCCGTGGCCAGGCACTTTGGAACCTGGGATCCCATCTCCAGCCTTTCAAAGGACACAGACGAATATAAAATGCAGATGGGAGAGTTCATAATTTGGGCATCTCTGTTCTTTTGAAATCAAAGTGCAAAGAAAAAGTTTTGCCTTGAGGTCTTAACCCATATTTGCTTTTCTCCTGAGGTTTTAAAATTTTCTTAACTGCTTTTTTCTCCCCCGATCCTTGGGGAACTTCTATCTTCATATCTTCTTAAAAGATATGGTTAAATTCAACACTGAAATTTAAAAACATGCTTTCATATTTTTCTTTAAACTGATGTATCTGACATTGGTGATGAACTAACTGGGAGTATTGGTTTATTTTTATTTTTTTGAGACAGTCTTGCTGTGTTGCCCAGGCTGGAATGCAGTGGCACGATCTTGGCTCACTGCAGCCTCACCTCTTGGTTCACGCCATTCTCCTGCCTCAGCCTCCTGAGTAGCTGGGATTATAAGTGCCTGCCACCATGGCTGGTTCATTTTTGTATTAGAGACGGGGTTTCAACATGTTGTCCAGGCTGGTCTTGAACTCCTGACCTCAGGTGATTCGCTCACCTTGGCCTCCCAAAGTGCTGGGATTACAGGCACGAGCCACCACACTCGGCCTGGGATATTCTTGATTATAACTGTAACATATCCCTTTAATAAAAACAAAACAGAACAACAACAACAAAACAGCTGTCTGAAAAGTCTCGAAATTAAAGAGCTCACTTGGACAGGGATTTGGACACCAGTTGAATGACCCAGCACACCATAGTTACATGGGCCACTCGGCCTGTTAGATCCTTAGGGTATTTGAAGTCATGTGGATATTTGCATTTCTGCCTCTGGATATCGTGTTAGTATTCGGCTAGTGTTTGAGGGCCAGGCTCAGATCCGGGAAAACAAGAGCCCCTGCCCTCACGGCACTTCTCTTCCATGTGTGTGTGTTAGGAAAATAGAAAGCATAAGATATTTTTTTCAATGAGCTGGGAAGATGGAAAAACAAGCTTAAGATGTTTACTTGTTCAGAAGAAGGGAAGTGCAAGGAATACTCAGCTTTGCTGCTGCTAAAAGAGGCCCCTGGCGGAGGCTGTTTCAGAGGTGGGGTCTCTCTGAGAAAGGTGGTAAGAGGCAAATAGGATGCCCCATCTGGTTTGCCAGAGATGGGGAAAGTTAGTATCCCCAAAACAGCCTCAGCATTCTGGAAAAGGCTTCGGAAAACCAGCTAGGGTGTGGGACCTCGTTGGCCGCTGGGTAGAAGGAAAACATTGCTGGTCCTGAGGACTGTACTGTTCTTCCACTGCTATAAAGAGCTACTTGAGGCTGGGTAATAAGGAATAAAAGGTTTAATCGGCATACAGTTCTGTGGGCTGTACAGGCTTCTACATCTGGGGAAACTTACAATCAGGCTGGAAGGTGAAGGGGGAGGCAAGCATGGTCTTCACATGGCTGGAAGGGGAGAGAGTGAAGGGGAAGGTGCCATGCACCTCCAAACAACCAGATCTCAGGAGAACTATCATGAGGACAGCACGTGGAGGATTGTGCTAAACCATTAGAAACCACCCCCATGAGTCAATCACCTCCCACCAGGGCCCACCTCCAACACAGGGTTACAGTTCAGCATGAGATTTGGGTGGGGACACAGAGCCACACCATGTCAGGCTTCCCATTCTTCTGCACGTGCTTGGCAAATGGTTCTGTCACTTGTTTTGGTTTTTGTTGATACATAATATATGTACATATTTTCAGAGTGCATGTGATATCTTGATTCATCCCTATATTGATCAAATCTGGGTACTTGGGATGTCTTTCACTTGAAATATTTTCTTTTCCTTGTGCTGGTAATGTTCAAGTTATTCTCTCCTAGCTGTTTTGAAATACACAGTAGATGACCCACTGCCATCCCCCTGCTGATTTATCAATAGTAGGTCTTGTGCTCCCATTAGGCTGTGTGTTTGTGCCCGTTACCAGCCTCTGCCCATCCTGCTTATGAGTGGGCTCTGCTGGGCCCTGTTGGCCACCTACTCTTGGCCTCCATGAGATCTGCTCTCAGCTCCTGCTTATGAGTGGGCTCTGCTGGGCCCTGTTGACCACCTACTCTTGGCCTCCATGAGATCTGCTCTCAGCTCCTGCTTATGAGTGGGCTCTGCTGGGCCCTGTTGACCACCTACTCTTGGCCTCCATGAGATCTGCTCTCAGCTCCTGCTTATGAGTGGGCTCTGCTGGGCCCTGTTGACCACCTACTCTTGGCCTCCATGAGATCTGCTCTCAGCTCCTGCTTATGAGTGGGCTCTGCTGGGCCCTGTTGACCACCTACTCTTGGCCTCCATGAGATCTGCTCTCAGCTCCTGCTTATGAGTGGGCTCTGCTGGGCCCTGTTGACCACCTACTCTTGGCCTCCACGAGATCTGTTCTCAGCTCCTGCTTATGAGTGGGCTCTGCTGGGCCCTGTTGACCACCTACTCTTGGCCTCCATGAGATCTGCTCTCAGCTCCTGCTTATGAGTGGGCTCTGCTGGGCCCTGTTGACCACCTACTCTTGGCCTCCATGAGATCTGCTCTCAGCTCCTGCTTATGAGTGGGCTCTGCTGGGCCCTGTTGACCACCTACTCTTGGCCTCCACGAGATCTGTTCTCAGCTCCTGCTTATGAGTGGGCTCTGCTGGGCCCTGTTGACCACCTACTCTTGGCCTCCATGAGATCTGCTCTCAGCTCCTGCTTTTGAGTGGGCTCTGCTGGGCCCTGTTGACCACCTACTCTTGGCCTCCACGAGATCTGTTCTCAGCTCCTGCTTGAGTGAGAACATGCGCTGTTTCTTTGCTTGGCTCGTTTGCTTAACCTAATGTCCTCCAACTCCATCCATGCTGCCGCGGATGACAGGGCTCTCCGCTGTGTGGTGGAGTATTGCTCCTGTGTATGTTCGGGCCACATTCCCTTCATCCACTGTTGACGGGCACTCAGGTGATTCCAGACCTTGGCTACTGTGGATGGGAGCTGAGAGCAGTCACTGGCTTTATATTCAGGGGACGTGAGCCACTTTGATGTTCTCAAGCAGCCTATCCCCAAAGCCCTCCGTAGAATGCCGCATTCGTTTGTACCCATGGCTTCTTCCACTAGGATGAACAGCTGGGAAGGGGCTTTGAGTGAATGCTTGGGTTTCTGTCTTTAATTGGTACCCAGCTACACTGGCCAAGCAGGGGTCCCAGTGACCCTGGACACTACCTCACATAAGGTCCAAAGATGCAGTTAGGTTCTTTTTTTAACTTAAAAAAAAAATGCTTTTGACCTGGTTAAGCTATAGCATTATTAGAGTTTTTCATATTGGAAAGGTGTATATTTTATTTTCTAAGAAGGAAAGAAATCCTGTTAAATACTCTAACCACAGATTAAATCATGTCAAGGAAAGAGGTACTATTTTGGGGGAAAATGACCCCTTCATGTCAAAGATCAAGGAGATGACTTACATTGTTTAATTGAGTTAATTATGAAATCTTAAGTGGTTTTAAGAAGATGAGCTGTGGATGCTGCAAGACATGAGACTGAGGCTGATTTAATGTTAGTCAGCCCTGACAGAATGTGGCTAATATTTAAAGCTTGCTCCAGTATTGCTTGATAGATTGTAAGTTAATGTAAAGATCTGTTTGATGCTTTTATTTTACAAAATATTATTGAGAAAAAGTTTGACAGCCAAGGAACCGCCTTCAACCAATTTCTTCCTAATTTCTATCACCAGAAAAATTTGTCCTGTTAATTCCAGAATTTGCTTTTGGAAAGTTCCTGTAAGGAGAGCAGAGGTATTGGTGGTTGAATGGTGACTTGAATTTAGGTGAAGATCTTTAAATATTTCATAGTCATGTTTGTCTTGGTGGTTTTAGCAATTTTATATTAAATTTAGAACTGTGAGTCAAACCAAATGTGTTCTTTTGCTTTTGTGATACTCCTTTGTATGACTATACTGGTAAAGAATGATAAAATGTGTATTGGGTATTTTTTCTGTGTAGGTATTAGGATTTTTAGGGGAACAAATTAATCATTCTTCTAATATACACTGTGCTGTGTGTTGGGTCCTTTGTATATTAGTTGAATCACTATAATGAGGACCACTTGAAAGTCTGTTTCTATACCAGATCTTTTATATGTTGACTTGTGTTATGCAAAATCCTTCATCCTCTAAGACGACTAAGCAATGGGTTGGAAGAGAGATTTAATCACTCATTAGGTCTATTCCGAATGCCCAGAATTGAATGCAAGTACTAATTATGTTTTTGAAGTGGGGTGTGTGTGTGGTGGACTCCTTTTTAGGTCATGGGAGGGAGGTAAAGCGATCAGATTTGCTGATGAACATTTGTGCATACGCTAGTGGAGAAGTCATATGACTTGACTGCACCTGCGTACTCTGATTTTGGTTTCGTTAGTGTCCGTAGCCACAAGCCTCAGCCGCCTCTGGGACGCACCCTGAGGGGCTGTGGTGAGGGTTATTACAGAGTCGTGTGTCTTAGTGAATGGCACAAATGGCCTTGTGGGCCTACTTTGGCTTTGTTTGAACCTCTAGATTGTTAAACTAAGTTTAACATTTTGAGGATTATAAATTGTGATTCTTGTCTAAGAAGAGGTTTCTGTTGTCTCTGAAGACAGGAGCCCCAATACAGATGGTCCCTGGCTCCCAATGGTTACATTTGTGATTTTTTTTCAACCTTGTGATGGTGTGAACTAGTCACACTCAGTGCATTGTTTGGCCCAAGATGGGCTGCCTCTGGATGAACCCGTTGTAAGTTGAAACTATTATGTCAAATGCACTTTCTATTTAGGATATTTTCAGCTTACGCTGGGTTTATTGGAACAGTTTCATCCCATGGTAAGTCAGGGAGCATATGTGCTCATAAAAGTAGAGACGATCTCATAGATACCATGAGATATAATGTCTCTGATGTTATAGAGATACGATGAAAACAATCAAGTGGGACTTGGAAGCCTTGGAGGGACTCACATGGGCGGCTCCTGGAATGCAATCCTGAGCGCCACTGGCTTCTGGATGTGACATCTGTGCCTTCTGCTTAGCCCAGTGTGTTATCGGCTGCTCTCGAGGGCAGAGAGGTCCAGCGTTCCTGTGTTTAGGTGTTTGAGCTGCCTTAAGAGGCTAGGTCAATTCTCACTGGTGTCTTCAGGGCTTTAGGCCTTCTGAACAAGCAGGAGGAAGGGCGACTTTGTAGAGCTTTGGAAATCTCAACAGACTTCAGGGCCATCCCCCTTGGCAGGAGAGAGCCCCACTGGAGGCGAGCAGGGTGCCGTGCGGGCCTGTGCTGGGCCCAGGCATGTACGGACGTTGTGAGGGCCACAGGACACAGATCGGTCTTGGTTCACAACTGGTGTCGATGGCCACGCAGTATTGCTTGATAGATTGTAAGTTAATGTGAAGATCTGTTTGATGCTTTTATTTTACAAAATATTATTGAGAAAAAGTTTGACAGCCAAGGAACAGCCTTCAACCAATTTCTTCCTAATTTCTATCACCAGAAAAATTTGTCCTGTTAATTCCAGAATTTACTTTTGGAAAGTTCCTGTAAGGAGAGCAGAGGTATTGGTGGTTGAATGGTGACTTGAATTTAGGTGAAGATCATTAAATATTTCATAGTCATGTTTGTCTTGGTGGTTTTAGCAATTTTATATTAAATTTAGAACTGCGAGTCAAACCAAATGTGTTCTTTTGCTTTTGTGATACTCCTTTGTTTGTATGACTATACTGGTAAAGAATGATAAAATGTGTATAGGTTATTTTTTCTGTGTAGATATTAGGATTTTTAGGGGAACAAATTAATCATTCTTCTAATAGACATTGTGCTGTATGTTGGGTCCTTTGTATATTGAATCAGTATAATGAGGACCACTTGAAAGTATGTTTCTATACAAGATCTTTTATATGCTGACTTGTGTTATGCAAAATCCTTCATCCTCTAAGAAGACTAAGCAATGGGTTGGAGGAGAGGTTTAATCCCCCATTAGGTCTATTCCAAATGCCCAGAATTGAATGCAAGTAACAATTATGTTTTTGAAGTGGGGTGTGTGTGTGTGTGTGTGTGGTGGACTCCTTTTTAGGTCATGGGATGGAGGTAAAGCAAAGATCAGATTTGCTGATGAACATTTGTGCATATTCAAGTGGAGAAGTCATATGACTTGACTGCACCTGCGTACTCTGATTTTGGTTTCGTTAGTGTCCATAGCCACAAGCCTCAGTCACCTGTGGGAACCACACTGAGGGGCTGTGGTGAGGGTTATTACAGAGTCGTGTGTCTTAGTGAATGGCACAAATGGCCTTGTGGGCCTACTTTGGCTTTGTTTGAACCTGTAGATTGTTAAACTAATTTTAGTTTAACATTTTGAGGATTATAAATTGTGATTCTTGTCTAAGAAGAGGTTTCTGTTGTCTCTGAAGACAGGAGCCACAATACAGATGGTCCCTGGCTCACAATGGTTACATTTGTGATATTTGTTTCAACCTTGTGATGGTGTGAACTAGTCACACTCAGTGAATTGTTCGGCCCGAGATGGGCTGCCTCTGGATGAACCCGTTGTAAGTTGAAACTATTATGTCAAATGCACTTTCTATTTAGGATATTTTCAGCTTACGCTGGGTTTATTGGAACAGTTTCATCCCATGGTAAGTCAGGGAGCATATGTGCTCATAAAAGTAGAGACGATCTCATAGATACCATGAGATATAATGTCTCTGATGTTATAGAGATACGATGAAAACAATCAAGTGGGACTTGGAAGCCTTGGCGGGACTCACATGGGCGGCTCCTGGAATGCAAACGTGGGCGCCACTGGCTTGTGGATGTGAGGTCTGTGCCTTCTGCTTAGCCCAGTGGGTTATCGGCTGCTCTCGAGGGCAGAGAGGTCCAGCGTTCCTGTGTTTAGGTGTTTGAGCTGCCTTAAGAGGCTAGGTCAGTTCTCACTGGTGTCTTCAGGGCTTTAGGCTTTCGGAACAAGCAGGAGGAAGCACGACTTTGGAGAGCTTTGGAAATCCCAACGGACTTCAGGGCCATCCCCCTTGGCAGGAGAGAGCCCCACTGGAGGCGAGCAGGGTGCAGTGCAGGCCTGTGCTGCGCCCAGGCATGTACTGACGTTGTGAGGGCCACAGGACACAGATTGGTCTTGGTGCGCAACTGGTGTCGATGGCCACGCAGCATTTCTGGCAGGTACATGAGTGCAGGGACTTGGTTTTTGGGGTGTGCCTCCTGGTTGCCTAGTTGCTTGGAAGACCCCTATTCAGACCCCAGCCTGAGTCACAGTGACAGGCCTCCCGCTTCACACCCACATGGAAGCCCACCAGATGTGGGATGTGCGTGTGTATCTTTCCTGGTCTCGGGATGGGTCTTGTTTTGAGGTTATAGTAAACGTTCTTTAAGAGGGGTTTTGGATTTTTTATGTTGTTTGCAAGGAGGCAGCAGGGAGTGCTTGAGCAGTGAGATCCCCTTTCCAACCAATGCAATTTCAGATCCCAGCAGGTAATTAAGGCAGCGGAGCTGTGGGATCACCTTTCCAACCAATGAGAATTCAGATCACAGCAGGTAATTACGGCAGCGGGGCGGGTGGCAGAACCCTGAACTGTGGCTGTTTCTGGTGTCTTGCCCCGCGGACAGAGCGTGCTGGGGCCTCCGTGGTCCTCTGTGGGGTGAGTGGAGCGCATGAGCTGGGTGCTGCTGGGCCCTGGCTGGCTCCCCAGCCCGGGGTTTATGCAGGACTCGTTAGACAACTTGGAACCCAGAAAGCAGCACGAGGAGAACGGGATTGTGCCTTTCTGGATCGTTGGTGCTTCCCAGTCTCAGACACTGAGCAGGCTCTGAGGGGTCTCGCCGGGAAGACTTGCACAGTCGGCCCCCAGGGTGGAGTGGGGCTGCAGCGGGTCTTGCAGGAGCTGGAAGTGGGGGTGTCTGGCAAGTGGGACCTTTCAAATGGGCCCAGCAGGATGCATCTGTGGAAATGGTGCCACCTAATGCAGGGCTGTGGCCAGCAGGGCCTGAAAGGCTACAGCGGGCTGTGTTTCTGCTCTCTTGAGAGTCTCTGCACGGTTTTCCTTGGTTTTTGTCTGTTTGGAGGACGCTTCCCCCTTTCTTGGGCTTACCTAGCCTTCTGAGCTTCCTTGTTGAGTATGACAAAGCCCTGAGAAGGCATTTTTATCCATAATTATGTTATCCTGGTGGCTGGATAAATGACCTGCAAATGCGGGTGACTCAGTAGCTCTGAGGGTGTTCACTATCCAAGATAGAGGTGGGAATGAAATGTTCAGGCAAGCATCAGAGGATCTGTTCTCTGCTTCACACTGGGGCCCTGGTTTGCTGACAGTCTTCACACTCCATCCAAAATGGGGATAATGAAGTCTCACGGATTCGGCTTCAGCTGAGAGCTGCCTCCAGCACAGTCTTGTGTGAGTAACAGTTTATATGTTTGGTGCGAAGGGCGGGCGTCATTTGATCTTATTTGTGGTGGTGCTTATTGGTGGCTTTTCCGTAAGGAATTTAGACTTTATTAGCTTTGGCAAGGGAATCCTGAGTGATAAATTGGAAGAATGTTTCAGGAAATTCTGGAACCTGCAGTGAATCTGGAATCTGTATGAAATTGAGATTTGGATTCTCATGATTTCCTAATGCTACCCCGAAACCCAGTAGTTGAGATAGTCGTAGAGCTTCAGTTGTGCTGCCCCAGTTCCCCATTTTAAAAGGAACATGTTGCTTTCATCTAGAATGTTCTGAGCTCTGAGTGCTGCCGGCGGAGTGACCAGCTCTCTGCATCAGAGGGGAAGCCAGGGCTGTGCTCACGACGTCGCAGCAGCTGGGAGGTGACCCTGGACCTCAGGCACGTGTGCTGCTGACCATTTTCTGTAAACTCCAAGGGTGCTGCAGTGGTCTCCTTGGCGCTTTACAGTCTTCTGAAGCTTTTGATGTGTCTGCACTTTATAGATTTTTCTGAAGTAGACGGCCTTTTCCCACACCCTTGTGCTGAGTTTTGTCAGAGGCTGGTGTGTGGGAAGCACCACACCCACATTCTGACAGGGAAGACTCTGGTGCCCAACTGAGGTCAGAGTGGAAATTTGTTTTTCCTTCCCTCCAGTCTGGTCCAGCTGCTCCCTGCTTGGCCAGAAGAAAATCATGCTTATCCAAGTCGTAGGCAAACCCCCTAAGTCAAACATTTGTCTTTTTTCTGCTCCTCCTCCTCGCTGCTGCTCCTCCTCCTCGCTGCTGCTCCTCCTCCTCGCTGCTGCTCCTCCTCCTCGCTGCTGCTCCTCCTCCTCGCTGCTGCTCCTCCTCCTCGCTGCTGCTCCTCCTCCTCGCTGCTGCTCCTCCTCCTCGCTGCTGCTCCTCCTCCTCGCTGCTGCTCCTCCTCCTCGCTGCTGCTGCTCCTCCTCGCTGCTGCTGCTCCTCCTCGCTCCTGCTGCTCCTCCTCGCTCCTGCTGCTCCTCCTCGCTCCTGCTGCTCCTCCTCGCTCCTGCTGCTCCTCCTCGCTCCTGCTCCTCCTCCTCGCTCCTGCTCCTCCTCCGTCCTGCTCCTCCCACTCCTCCTCGCTCCTCCTCCTCCTACAAGCTCCTCCTCCACGCCTCCTGCTCCTCCTCCTCCTGCTCCTCCTCCACGCTCCTGCTCCTCCTCCACGCTCCTGCTCCTCCTCCTCCATGCTCCTGCTCCTGCTCCTCCTCCTCCACCTCTTCCTCGCTCCTCCTCCTCCACGCTCCTCCTCCTCCTCCTCCACCCTCCTCCTCCTCCTCCTCCACCCTCCTCCTCCTCCTCCTCCTCCATGCTCCTCCTCCTCCACCCTCCTCCTGCTCCTCCTCCTCCACGCTCCTGCTCCTCCTCCGCCTCCACGCCTCCTGCTCCTCCGCCTCCACGCTCCTGCTCCTCCGCCTCCACGTTCCTGCTCCTCCTCCGCCTCCACGCTCCTGCTCCTCCTCCGCCTCCACCCTCCTGCTACTCCTCCACCAGGCTCCTGCTCCTCCTCCTCCACGCGCCGCCGCCTCCTCCTCCACGCTCCTCCTCCTCCTCCTCCACGCTGCTCCTCCTCCTCCACGCTGCTCCTCCTCCTCCACGCTGCTCCTCCTCCTCCACGCTGCTCCTCCTCCTCCTCCTCCACGCTCCTGCTCCTCCTCCTCCTCCACGCTCCTCCTCCCCCTCCTCCACGCTCCTGCTCCTCCTCCACGCTGCTCCTCCTCCACGCTCCTGCTCCTCCTCCACGCCTCCTGCTCCTCCTCCTCCACGCCTCCTGCTCCTCCTCCACGCCTCCTGCTCCTCCTCCACGCTCCTGCTCCTCCTCCACGCTCCTGCTCCTCCTCCTCCTGCTCCTCCTCCACGCCTCCTGCTCCTCCTGCTCCTCCTCCGCCTCCACGCTCCTGCTCCTCCGCCGCCTCCACCCTCCTGCTCCTCTGCCTCCTCCATGCTCCTGCTCCTCCTGCTGCTCCTCCTCCTCCACGCTCCTGCTCCTCCTCCGCCGCCTCCTCCACGCTCCTGCTCCTCCTCCGCCTCCTCCACGCTCCTGCTCCTCGCTCCTGCTCCTCGCTCCTCCTCCTCGCTGCTGCTCCTCCTCCTCGCTGCTGCTCCTCCTCCTCGCTGCTGCTCCTCCTCCTCGCTGCTGCTCCTCCTCCTCCATGCTGCTCCTCCTCCACGCTCCTCCTCCTCCTCCTCCACGCTCCTGCTCCTCCTCCGCCGCCTCCTCCACGCTCCTGCTCCTCCTCCGCCTCCTCCACGCTCCTGCTCCGCCGCCGCCTCCTCGCTCCTGCTCCTCGCTCCTGCTCCTCGCTCCTGCTCCTCGCTCCTGCTCCTCGCTCCTGCTCCTCGCTCCTGCTCCTCGCTCCTGCTCCTCCTCCTCCTCCCGCCTGCTCCTCCTCCTCCTCCCTCCTCCTCCTCCTCCACCCTCCTCCTGCTCCTCCTCCACGCTCCTGCTCCTCCGCCTCCACGTTCCTGCTCCTCCTCCGCCTCCACGCTCCTGCTCCTCCTCCGCCTCCACCCTCCTGCTCCGCCTCCGCCTCCACACTCCTGCTCCTCCTCCTCCTCCACACTCCTGCTCCTCCTCCTCCACGCTCCTGCTCCTCCTCCTCCTGCTCCTCCTCCACGCCTCCTGCTCCTCCTCCTCCTCCTGCTCCTCCTCCACGCTCCTGCTCCTCCTCCTCCTCCTCCGCCCCCAGCCGCCTCCTCCTCCTCCACACTCCTGCTCCTCCTCCTCCACGCTCCTGCTCCTCCTCCTCCACGCTCCTGCTCCTCCTCCGCCTCCACCCTCCTGCTCCTCCTCCTCCACGCTCCTGCTCCTCCTCCTCCACGCTCCTGCTCCTCCTCCTCCACGCTCCTGCTCCTCCTCCGCCTCCACGCTCCTGCTCCTCCTCCGCCTCCACGCTCCTGCTCCTCCTCCACGCTCCTGCTCCTCCTCCTCCAAGCTCCTGCTTCTCCTCCGCCACCACGCTCCTGCTCCTCCTCCCCCTCCACGCTCCTGCTCCTCCTCCACGCTCCTGCTCCTCCTCCTCCACGCCTCCTGCTCCTCCTCCACGCCTCCTCCTCCGCCTCCACGCTCCTGCTCCTCCGCCGCCTCCACCCTCCTGCTCCTCTGCCTCCTCCATGCTCCTGCTCCTCCTGCTGCTCCTCCTCCTCCTCCATGCTCCTCCACGCTCCAGCTCCTCCTCATCCACGTTCCAGCTCCTCCTCCACGCTCCAGCTCCTCCTCCACGCCTCCTGCTCCTCCTCCTGCTCCTCCTGCTGCTCCTCCTCCACTACTGCTCCTCCTCCACTACTGCTCCTCCTCCACTACTGCTCCTCCTCCGCGCTCCTGCTCCTCCTGCTGCTCCTCCTCCACGCTCCTGCTCCTTCCTTCTGCTCCTCCACGCTCCTCCTCCATGCTCCTGTTCCTCCTCCTCCATGCCCCAGCTCCTCCTTGCTCCTGCTCCAGCTCCTCCTCCATGCTCCAGCTCCTCCTCCATGTTCCTGCTCCTCCTCCATGTTCCTGCTCCTCCTCCATGTTCCTGCTCCTCCTCCATGTTCCTGCTCCTCCTCCATGTTCCTGCTCCTCCTCCATGTTCCTGCTCCTCCTGCTGCTCCTCCTGCTCCTCCTCCTCCTCCTCCACGCTCCTGCTCCTCCTCCGCCGCCTCCTCCACGCTCCTGCTCCGCCGCCGCCTCCTCGCTCCTGCTCCTCGCTCCTGCTCCTCGCTCCTGCTCCTCGCTCCTGCTCCTCGCTCCTGCTCCTCGCTCCTGCTCTTCGCTCCTGCTCCTCGTTCCTGCTCTTCCTCCTCGCTCTTCCTCCTCTACTGCTCCTCCTCCACTACTGCTCCTCCTCCACTACTGCTCCTCCTCCTCGCTTCTCCTCCACTACTTCTCCTCCACTACTTCTCCTGCTCCTCCTCCACTCTCCTGCTGCTCCTCCTCCTCCGCGCTCCTGCTCCTCCTCCTCCGCGCTCCTGCTCCTCCTCCTCCGCGCTCCTGCTGCTCCTCCTCCTCCGCGCTCCTGCTCCTCCTCCTCCGCGCTCCTGCTCCTCCTCCTCCGCTCTCCTGCTCCTCCTCCTCCGCTCTCCTGCTCCTCCTCCGCGCTCCTGCTCCTCCTGCTGCTCCTCCTCCACGCTCCTGCTCCTCCACGCTCCAGCTCCTCCTCATCCACGCTCCAGCTCCTCCTCCACGCTCCAGCTCCTCCTCGCTCCAGCTCCTCCTCGCTCCAGCTCCTCCTCCATGTTCCTGCTCCTCCTCCTACACGCTCTTCTCCTCCTCCCTTTCCCTGCACAGCCCTTCCTTTTCCCACTTCCTCCCTATTTCCTGGACAGCTTTCTTTCTCTTTTTCTCCTTCCCTGTCCTTGGGCAACCTCCTTGAAACTCTGGTTGAAAGTCACTGGTCTGTGGGGCCACCTATTTGACAGACGAGCACGCTGAGGGCCAGGCCAAGTGACTGACTCAGACCCGCGCGGAGGCTGACCCAGGGCGGATGCCATCTCCTGCCGCCCGTACCACTGGGTTGTCCCTAATGGAAGAGAATCAGTGATGCTGCTTCACTGATCTCCAGGGAAAGCAGGTCGATAACAGGTTATAAACATGGGAACGTTTTGGAAAATCTGTCGTCCACTTGTCAGCTCCATCTCTCCTGCCTGGAAGATGTAGAGA
>JABBCR010001669.1:0-27342 GCA_014849445.1 Cercopithecus mona | reverse complement strand
CAAGCTTTCTGAGAAACTGCCCTGTGTTCTCTTAATTCATCTCACAGAGTTACATCTTTCCCTTCAAGAAGCCTTTCGCTAAGGCTGTTCTTGTGGAATTGGCAAAGTGATATTTGGAAGCCCATAGAGGGCTACGGTGAAAAAGGAAATATCTTCCGTTCAAAACTGGAAAGAAGCTTTCTGAGAAACTGCTCTGTGTTCTGTTAATTCATCTCACAGAGTTACATCTTTCCCTTCAAGAAGCCTTTCGCTAAGGCTGTTCTTGTGGAATTGGCAAAGTGATATTTGGAAGCCCATAGAGGGCTACGGTGAAAAAGGAAATATCTTCCGTTCAAAACTGGAAAGAAGCTTTCTGAGAAACTGCTCTGTGTTCTGTTAATTCTTCTCACAGAGTTACATCTTTCCCTTCAAGAAGCCTTTCGCTAAGGCTGTTCTTGTGGAATTGGCAAAGTGATATTTGGAAGCCCATAGAGGGCTATGGTGAAACAGGAAATATCTTCCGTTCAAAACTGGAAAGAAGCTTTCTGAGAAACTGCTCTGTGTTCTCTTAATTCATCTCACAGAGTTACATCTTTCCCTTCAAGAAGCCTTTCGCTAAGGCTGTTCTTGTGGAATTGGCAAAGTGATATTTGGAAGCCCATAGAGGGCTACGGTGAAAAAGGAAATATCTTCCGTTCAAAACTGGAAAGAAGCTTTCTGAGAAACTGCTCTGTGTTCTGTTAATTCTTCTCACAGAGTTACATCTTTCCCTTCAAGAAGCCTTTCGCTAAGGCTGTTCTTGTGGAATTGGCAAAGTGATATTTGGAAGCCCATAGAGGGCTATGGTGAAAAAGGAAATATCTTCCGTTCAAAACTGGAAAGAAGCTTTCTGAGAAACTGCTCTGTGTTCTGTTAATTCATCTTACAGAGTTACATCTTTCCCTTCAAGAAGCCTTTCGCTAAGGCTGTTCTTGTGGAATTGGCAAAGGGATATTTGGAAGCCCATAGAGGGCTACGGTGAAAAAGGAAATATCTTCCGTTCAAAACTGGAAAGAAGCTTTCTGAGAAACTGCTCTGTGTTCTGTTAATTCATCTCACAGAGTTACATCTTTCCCTTCAAGAAGCCTTTCGTTAAGGCTGTTCTTGTGGAATTGGCAAAGTGATATTTGGAAGCCCATAGAGGGCTACGGTGAAAAAGGAAATATCTTCCGTTAAAAACTGGAAAGAAGTTTTCTGAGAAACTGCTTTGTGTTCTCTTAATTCATCTCACAGAGTTACATCTTTCCCTTCAAGAAGCCTTTCGCTAAGACTGTTCTTGTGTAATTTGCAAAGTGATATTTGGAAGCCCATAGAGGGCTACGGTGAAAAAGGAAATATCTTCCGTTAAAAACTGGAAAGAAGCTTTCTGAGAAACTTCTTTGTGTTCTGTTAATTCATCTCACAGAGTTACAGCTTTCCCCTCAAGAAGCCTTTCGCTAAGACTGTTCTTGTGGAATTTGCAAAGTGATATTTGGAAGCCCATAGAGGGCTATAGTGAAAAAGGAAATATCTTCAGTTAAAAACTGCAAAGAAAAATTCTGAGAAACTGCTTTGAATTCTGTTAATTCATCTCACAGAGTTACAGCTTTCCCCTCAAGAAGCCTTTCGCTAAGACTGTTCTTGATATTTGGAAGCCCATAGAGGGCTATGGTGAAAAAGGAAATATCTTCCGTTAAAAACTGGAAAGAAGCTTTCTGAGAAACTTCTTTGTGTTCTGTTAATTCATCTCACAGAGTTACAGCTTTCCCCTCAAGAAGCCTTTCGTTAAGACTGTTCTTGTGGAATTTGCAAAGTGATATTTGGAAGCCCATAGAAGGCTATGGTGAAAAAGGAAATATCTTCCGTTAAAAACTGGAAAGAAGTTTTCTGAGAAACTGCTTTGTGTTCTGTTAATTCATCTCACAGAGTTACAGCTTTCCCCTCAAGAAGCCTTTCGCTAAGACTGTTCTTGTGGAATTTGCAAAGTGATATTTGGAAGCCCATAGAGGGCTATGGTGAAAAAGGAAATATCTTCCGTTAAAAACTGGAAAGAAGCTTTCTAAGAAACTGCTTTGTGTTCTGTTAATTCATCTCACAGAGTTACATCTTTCCCTTCAAGAAGCCTTTCGCTAAGACTGTTCTTGTGGAATTTGCAAAGTGATATTTGGAAGCCCATAGAGGGCTATGGTGAAAAAGGAAATATCTTCCGTTAAAAACTGTAAAGAAGCTTTCTGAGAAACTGCTTTGTGTTCTGTTAATTCATCTCACAGAGTTACATCTTTCCCTTCAAGAAGCTTTTCGCTAAGGCTGTTCTTGTGGAATTGGCAAAGTGATATTTGGAAGCCCATAGAGGGCTATGGTGAAAAAGGAAATATCTTCCGTTAAAAACTGTAAAGAAGCTTTCTGAGAAACTGCTTTGTGTTCTGTTAATTCATCTCACAGAGTTACAGCTTTCCCTTCAAGAACCCTTTCGCTAAGACTGTTCTTGTGGAATTTGCAAAGTGATATTTGGAAGCCCATAGAGGGCTATGGTGAAAAAGGAAATATCTTCCGTTAAAAACTGGAAAGAAGCTTTCTGAGAAACTGCTTTGTGTTCTGTTAATTCATCTCACAGAGTTACAGCTTTCCCTTCAAGAAGCCTTTCGCTAAGGCTGTTCTTGTGGAATTTGCAAAGTGATATTTGGAAGCCCATAGAGGGCTATGGTGAAAAAGGAAATATCTTCACTTAAAAACTGGAAAGAAGCTTTCTGAGAAACTGCTTTGTGTTCTGTTAATTCATCTCACAGAGTTACAGCTTTCCCCTCAAGAAGCCTTTCGCTAAGACTGTTCTTGTGGAATTTGCAAAGTGATATTTGGAAGCCCATAGAGGGCTATGGTGAAAAAGGAAATATCTTCCGTTAAAAACTGGAAAGAAGCTTTCTGAGAAACTTCTTTGTGTTCTGTTAATTCATCTCACAGAGTTACAGCTTTCCCCTCAAGAAGCCTTTCGCTAAGACTGTTCTTGTGTAATTTGCAAAGTGATATTTGGAAGCCCATAGAGGGCTATGGTGAAAAAGGAAATATCTTCCGTTAAAAACTGGAAAGAAGCTTTCTGAGAAACTGCTTTGTGTTCTGTTAATTCATCTAACAGAGTTACAGCTTTCCCTTCAAGAAGCCTTTCGCTAAGACTGTTCTTGTGGAATTTGCAAAGTGATATTTTGAAGCCCATAGAGGGCTATGGTGAAAAAGGAAATATCTTCCGTTAAAAACTGTAAAGAAGCTTTCTGAGAAACTGCTTTGTGTTCTGTTAATTCATCTCACAGAGTTACAGGTTTCCATTCAAGAAGCTTTTCGATAAGTCTGTTCTTGTGGAATTTGCAAAGTGATATTTGGGAGCCAATAGAGGGCTATGGTGAAAAAGGAAATATCTTCCGTTCAAAACTGGAAAGAAGCTTTCTGAGAAACTGCTCTGTGTTCTGTTAATTCATCTCACAGAGTTACATCTTTCCCTTCAAGAAGCCTTTCGCTAATGCTGTTCTTGTGGAATTGGCAAAGGGATATTTGGAAGCCCATAGAGGGCTATGGTGAAAAAGGAAATATCTTCCGTTCAAAACTGGAAAGAAGCTTTCTGAGAAACTGCTTTGTGTTCTGTTAATTCATCTCAGAGTGTTACAGCTTTCCCCTCAAGAAGCCTTTCGCTAAGACTGTTCTTGTGTAATTTGCAAAGTGATATTTGGAAGCCCATAGAGGGCTATGGTGAAAAAGGAAATATCTTCCGTTAAAAACTGGAAAGAAGCTTTCTGAGAAACTGCTTTGTGTTCTGCTAATTCATCTCACAGAGTTACAGCTTTCCCTTCAAGAAGCCTTTCGCTAAGACTGTTCTTGTGTAATTTGCAAAGTGATATTTGGAAGCCCATAGAGGGCTACGGTGAAAAAGGAAATATCTTCCTTTCAAAACTGGAAAGAAGCTTTCTGAGAAACTGCTCTGTGTTCTGTTAATTCATCTCACAGAGTTACATCTTTCCCTTCAAGAAGCCTTTCGCTAAGGCTGTTCTTGTAGAATTGGCAAAGTGATATTTGGAAGCCCATAGAGGGCTATGGTGAAAAAGGAAATATCTTCCGTTAAAAACTGGAAAGAAGCTTTCTGAGAAACTGCTTTGTGTTCTGTTAATTCATCTCACAGAGTTACATCTTTCCCTTCAAGAAGCCTTTCGCTAAGGCCGTTCTTGTGGAATTGGGAAAGTGATATTTGGAAGCCCATAGAGGGCTATGGTGAAAAAGGAAATATCTTCCGTTCAAAACTGGAAAGAAGCTTTCTGAGAAACTGCTTTGTGATCTGTTAATTCATCTCACAGAGTTACATCTTTCCCTTCAAGAAGCCTTTCGCTAAGGCTGTTCTTGTGGAATTGGCAAAGTGATATTTGGAAGCCCATAGAGGGCTATGGTGAAAAAGGAAATATGTTCCGTTAAAAACTGGAAAGAAGCTTTCTGAGAAACTGCTTTGTGTTCTGTTAATTCATCTCACAGAGTTACATCTTTCCCTTCAAGAAGCCTTTCGCTAAGGCCGTTCTTGTGGAATTGGCAAAGTGATATTTGGAAGCCCATAGAGGGCTATGGTGAAAAAGGAAATATGTTCCGTTAAAAACTGGAAAGAAGCTTTCTGAGAAACTGCTTTGTGTTCTGTTAATTCATCTCACAGAGTTTCAGGTTTCCCCTCAAGAAGCCTTTCGCTAAGACTGTTCTTTTGGAATTTGCAAAGTGATATTTGGAAGCCCATAGAGGGCTATGGTGAAAAAGGAAATATGTTCCGTTAAGAACTGGAAAAAAGCTTTCTGAGAAACTGCTTTGTGTTCTCTTAATTCATCTCACAGAGTTACATCTTTCCCTTCAAGAAGCCTTTCGCTAAGGCTGTTCTTGTGGAATTGGCAAAGGGATATTTGGAAGCCCCTACAGGGCTATGGTGAAAAAGGAAATATCTTCCGTTCAAAACTGGAAAGAAGCTTTCTGAGAAACTGCTCTGTGTTCTGTTAATTCATCTCACAGAGTTACATCTTTCCCTTCAAGAAGCCTTTCGCTAAGGCTGTTCTTGTGGAACTGGCAAAGTGATATTTGGAAGCCCATAGAGGGCTATGGTGAAAAAGGAAATATCTTCCGTTCAAAACTGGAAAGAAGCTTTCTGAGAAACTGCTCTGTGTTCTGTTAATTCATCTAACAGAGTTACATCTTTCCCTTCAAGAAGCCTTTCGCTAAGGCTGTTCTTGTGGAATTGGCAAAGTGATATTTGGAAGCCCATAGAGGGCTATGGTGAAAAAGGAAATATCTTCCGTTCAAAACTGGAAAGAAGCTTTCTGAGAAACTGCTCTGTGTTCTGTTAATTCATCTCACAGAGTTACATCTCTCCCTTCAAGAAGCCTTTCGCTAAGGCTGTTCTTATGGAATTGGCAAAGGGATATTTGGAAGCCCATAGAGGGCTATGGTGAAAAAGGAAATATCTTCCGTTCAAAACTGGAAAGAAGCTTTCTGAGAAACTGCTCTGTGTTCTGTTAATTCTTCTCACAGAGTTACATCTTTCCCTTCAAGAAGCCTTTCGCTAAGGCTGTTCTTGTGGAATTGGCAAAGGGATATTTGGAAGCCCATAGAGGGCTATGGTGAAAAAGGAAATATCTTCCGTTCAAAACTGGAAAGAAGCTTTCTGAGAAACTGCTCTGTGTTCTGTTAATTAATCTCACAGAGTTACATCTTTCCCTTCAAGAAGCCTTTCGCTAAGGCTGTTCTTGTGGAATTGGCAAAGGGATATTTGGAAGCCCATAGAGGGCTATGGTGAAAAAGGAAATATCTTCCGTTCAAAACTGGAAAGAAGCTTTCTGAGAAACTGCTCTGTGTTCTGTTAATTAATCTCACAGAGTTACATCTTTCCCTTCAAGAAGCCTTTCGCTAAGGCTGTTCTTGTGGAATTGGCAAAGGGATATTTGGAAGCCCATAGAGGGCTATGGTGAAAAAGGAAATATCTTCCGTTCAAAACTGGAAAGAAGCTTTCTGAGAAACTGCTCTGTGTTCTGTTAATTCATCTCACAGAGTTACATCTTTCCCTTCAAGAAGCCTTTCGCTAAGGCTGTTCTTGTGGAATTGGCAAAGGGATATTTGGAAGCCCATAGAGGGCTTTGGTGAAAAAGGAAATATCTTCCGTTCAAAACTGGAAAGAAGCTTTATGAGAAACTGCTCTGTGTTCTGTTAATTCATCTCACAGAGTTACATCTTTCCCTTCAAGAAGCCTTTCGCTAAGGCTGTTCTTGTGAAATTGGCAAAGGGATATTTGGAAGCCCATAGAGGGCTATGGTGAAAAAGGAAATATCTTCCGTTCAAAACTGGAAAGAAGCTTTCTGAGAAACTGCTCTGTGTTCTGTTAATTCATCTCACAGAGTTACATCTTTCCCTTCAAGAAGCCTTTCGCTAAGGCTGTTCTTGTGGAATTGGCAAAGGGATATTTGGAAGCCCATAGAGGGCTATGGTGAAAAAGGAAATATCTTCCGTTCAAAACTGGAAAGAAGCTTTCTGAGAAACTGCTCTGTGTTCTGTTAATTCATCTCACAGAGTTACATCTTTCCCTTCAAGAAGCCTTTCGCTAAGGCTGTTCTTGTGTAATTGGCAAAGGGATATTTGGAAGCCCATAGAGGGCTATGGTGAAAATGGAAATATCTTCCGTTCAAAACTGGAAAGAAGCTTTCTGAGAAACTGCTCTGTGTTCTGTTAATTCATCTCACAGAGTTACATCTTTCCCTTCAAGAAGCCTTTCGCTAAGGCTGTTCTTGTGGAATTGGCAAAGTGATATTTGGAAGCCCATAGAGGGCTATGGTGAAAAAGGAAATATCTTCCGTTCAAAACTGGAAAGAAGCTTTCTGAGAAACTGCTCTGTGTTCTGTTAATTCATCTCACAGAGTTACATCTTTCCCTTCAAGAAGCCTTTCCCTAAGGCTGTTCTTGTGGAATTGGCAAAGGGATATTTGGAAGCCCATAGAGGGCTATGGTGAAAAAGGAAATATCTTCCGTTCAAAACTGGAAAGAAGCTTTCTGAGAAACTGCTCTGTGTTCTGTTAATTAATCTCACAGAGTTACATCTTTCCCTTCAAGAAGCCTTTCGCTAAGGCTGTTCTTGTGGAATTGGCAAAGGGATATTTGGAAGCCCATAGAGGGCTATGGTGAAAAAGGAAATATCTTCCGTTCAAAACTGGAAAGAAGCTTTCTGAGAAACTGCTCTGTGTTCTGTTAATTCATCTCACAGAGTTACATCTTTCCCTTCAAGAAGCCTTTCGCTAAGGCTGTTCTTGTGGAATTGGCAAAGGGATATTTGGAAGCCCATAGAGGGCTGTGGTGAAAAAGGAAATATCTTCCGTTCAAAACTGGAAAGAAGCTTTCTGAGAAACTGCTCTGTGTTCTGTTAATTCATCTCACAGAGTTACATCTTTCCCTTCAAGAAGCCTTTCGCTAAGGCTCTTCTTGTGGAATTTGCAAAGGGATATTTGGAAGCCCATAGAGGGCTATGGTGAAAAAGGAAATATCTTCCGTTCAAAACTGGAAAGAAGCTTTCTGAGAAACTGCTCTGTGTTCTGTTAATTCATCTCACCGAGTTACATCTTTCCCTTCAAGAAGCCTTTCGCTAAGGCTGTTCTTGTGGAATTGGCAACGTGATATTTGGAAGCCCATAGAGGGCTATGGTGAAAAAGGAAATATCTTCCGTTCAAAACTGGAAAGAAGCTTTCTGAGAAACTGCTCTGTGTTCTGTTAATTCATCTCACAGAGTTACATCTTTCCCTTCAAGAAGCCTTTCCCTAAGGCTGTTCTTGTGGAATTGGCAAAGGGATATTTGGAAGCCCATAGAGGGCTATGGTGAAAAAGGAAATATCTTCCGTTCAAAACTGGAAAGAAGCTTTCTGAGAAACTGCTCTGTGTTCTGTTAATTCATCTCACAGAGTTACATCTTTCCCCTCAAGAAGCCTTTCGCTAAGGCTGTTCTTGTGGAATTGGCAAAGGGATATTTGGAAGCCCATAGAGGGCTATGGTGAAAAAGGAAATATATTCCGTTCAAAACTGGAAAGAAGCTTTCTGAGAAACTGCTCTGTGTTCTGTTAATTCATCTCACAGAGTTACATCTTTCCCTTCAAGAAGCCTTTCGCTAAGGCTGTTCTTGTGGAATTGGCAAAGGGATATTTGGAAGCCCATAGAGGGCTATGGTGAAAAAGGAAATATCTTCCGTTCAAAACTGAAAAGAAGCTTTCTGAGAAACTGCTCTGTGTTCTGTTAATTCATCTCACAGAGTTATATCTTTCCCTTCAAGAAGCCTTTCGCTAAGGCTGTTCTTGTGGAATTGGCAAAGGGATATTTGGAAGCCCATAGAGGGCTATGGTGAAAAAGGAAATATCTTCCGTTCAAAACTGGAAAGAAGCTTTCTGAGAAACTGCTCTGTGTTCTGTTAATTCATCTCACAGAGTTACATCTTTCCCTTCAACAAGCCTTTCGCTAAGGCTGTTCTTGTGGAATTGGCAAAGGGATATTTGGAAGCCCATAGAGGGCTATGGTGAAAAAGGAAATATCTTCCGTTCAAAACTGGAAAGAAGCTTTCTGAGAAACTGCTCTGTGTTCTGTTAATTCATCTCACAGAGTTACATCTTTCTTTTCAAGAAGCCTTTCGCTAAGGCTGTTCTTGTGGAATTGGCAAAGGGATATTTGGAAGCCCATAGAGGGCTATGGTGAAAAAGGAAATATCTTCCGTTCAAAACTGGAAAGAAGCTTTCTGAGAAACTGCTCTGTGTTCTGTTAATTCATCTCACAGAGTTACATCTTTCCCTTCAAGAAGCCTTTCGCTAAGGCTCTTCTTGTGGAATTGGCAAAGGGATATTTGGAAGCCCATAGAGGGCTATGGTGAAAAAGGAAATATCTTCCGTTCAAAACTGGAAAGAAGCTTTCTGAGAAACTGCTCTGTGTTCTGTTAATTCATCTCACAGAGTTACATCTTTCCCTTTAAGAAGCCTTTCGCTAAGGCTGTTCTTGTGGAATTGGCAAAGGGATATTTGGAAGCCCATAGAGGTCTATGGTGAAAAAGGAAATATCTTCCGTTCAAAACTGGAAAGAAGCTTTCTGAGAAACTGCTCTGTGTTCTGTTAATTCATCTCACAGAGTTACATCTTTCCCTTCAAGAAACCTTTCCCTAAGGCTGTTCTTGTGGAATTGGCAAAGGGATATTTGGAAGCCCATAGAGGGCTATGGTGAAAAAGGAAATATCTTCCGTTCAAAACTGGAAAGAAGCTTTCTGAGAAACTGCTCTGTGTTCTGTTAATTCATCTCACAGAGTTACATCATTCCCTTCAAGAAGCCTTTCGCTAAGGCTGTTCTTGTGGAATTGGCAAAGGGATATTTGGAAGCCCATAGAGGGCTATGGTGAAAAAGGAAATATCTTCCGTTCAAAACTGGAAAGAAGCTTTCTGAGAAACTGCTCTGTGTTCTGTTAATTCATCTCACAGAGTTATATCTTTCCCTTCAAGAAGCCTTTCGCTAAGGCTGTTCTTGTGGAATTGGCAAAGGGATATTTGGAAGCCCATAGAGGGCTATGGTGAAAAAGGAAATATCTTCCGTTCAAAACTGGAAAGAAGCTTTCTGAGAAACTGCTCTGTGTTCTGTTAATTCATCTCACAGAGCTACATCTTTCCCTTCAAGAAGCCTTTCGCTAAGGCTGTTCTTGTGGAATTGGCAAAGGGATATTTGGAAGCCCATAGAGGGCTATGGTGAAAAAGGAAATATCTTCCCTTCAAAACTGGAAAGAAGCTTTCTGAGAAACTGCTCTGTGTTCTGTTAATTCATCTCACAGAGTTACATCTTTCCCTTCAAGAAGCCTTTCGCTAAGGCTGTTCTTGTGGAATTGGCAAAGTGATATTTGGAAGCCCATAGAGGGCTATGGTGAAAAAGGAAATATCTTCCGTTCAAAACTGGAAAGAAGCTTTCTGAGAAACTGCTCTGTGTTCTTTTAATTCATCTCACAGAGTTACATCTTTCCCTTCAAGAAGCCTTTCGCTAAGGCTGTTCTTGTGGAATTGGCAAAGGGATATTTGGAAGCCCCTAGAGGGCTATGGTGAAAAAGGAAATATCTTCCGTTCAAAACTGGAAAGAAGCTTTCTGAGAAACTGCTCTGTGTTCTGCTAATTCATCTCACAGAGTTACATCTTTCCCTTCAAGAATCCTTTCGCTAAGGCTGTTCTTGTGGAATTGGCAAAGGGATATTTGGAAGCCCATAGAGGGCTATGGTGAAAAAGGAAATATCTTCCGTTCAAAACTGGAAAGAAGCTTTCTGAGAAACTGCTCTGTGTTCTCTTAATTCATCTCACAGAGTTACATCTTTCCCTTCAAGAAGCCTTTCGCTATAGCTGTTCTTGTGGAATTGGCAAAGGGATATTTGGAAGCCCATAGAGGGCTATGGTGAAAAAGGAAATATCTTCCGTTCAAAACTGGAAAGAAGCTTTCTGAGAAACTGCTCTGTGTTCTGTTAATTCATCTCACAGAGTTACATCTTTCCCTTCAAGAAGCCTTTCGCTATGGCTGTTCTTGTGGAATTGGCAAAGGGATATTTGGAAGCCCATAGAGGGCTATGGTGAAAAAGGAAATATCTTCCGTTCAAAACTGGAAAGAAGCTTTCTGAGAAACTGCTCTGTGTTCTGTTAATTCATCTCACAGAGTTACATCTTTCCCTTCAAGAATCCTTTCGCTAAGGCTGTTCTTGTGGAATTGGCAAAGGGATATTTGGAAGCCCATAGAGGGCTATGGTGAAAAAGGAAATATCTTCCGTTCAAAACTGGAAAGAAGCTTTCTGAGAAACTGCTCTGTGTTCTGTTAATTCATCTCACAGAGTTACATCTTTCCCTTCAAGAAGCCTTTCGCTAAGGCTGTTCTTGTGTAATTGGCAAAGGGATATTTGGAAGCCCATAGAGGGCTATGGTGAAAAAGGAAATATCTTCCGTTCAAAACTGGAAAGAAGCTTTCTGAGAAACTGCTCTGTGTTCTGTTAATTCATCTCACAGAGTTACATCTTTCCCTTCAAGAAGCCTTTCGCTAAGGCTGTTCTTGTGGAATTGGCAAAGGGATATTTGGAAGCCCACAGAGGGCTATGGTGAAAAAGGAAATATCTTCCGTTCAAAACTGGAAAGAAGCTTTCTGAGAAACTGCTCTGTGTTCTGTTAATTCATCTCACAGAGTTACATCTTTCCCTTCAAGAAGCCTATCGCTAAGGCTGTTCTTGTGGAATTGGCAAAGGGATATTTGGAAGCCCATAGAGGGCTATGGTGAAAAAGGAAATATCTTCCGTTCAAAACTGGAAAGAAGCTTTCTGAGAAACTGCTCTGTGTTCTGTTAATTCATCTCACAGAGTTACATCTTTCCCTTCAAGAAGCCTTTCGCTAAGGCTGTTCTTGTGTAATTGGCAAAGGGATATTTGGAAGCCCATAGAGGGCTATGGTGAAAAAGGAAATATCTTCCGTTCAAAACTGGAAAGAAGCTTTCTGAGAAACTGCTCTGTGTTCTGTTAATTCTTCTCACAGAGTTACATCTTTCCCTTCAAGAAGCCTTTCGCTAAGGCTGTTCTTGTGGAATTGGCAAAGGGATATTTGGAAGCCCACAGAGGGCTATGGTGAAAAAGGAAATATCTTCCGTTCAAAACTGGAAAGAAGCTTTCTGAGAAACTGCTCTGTGTTCTGTTAATTCATCTCACAGAGTTACATCTTTCCCTTCAAGAAGCCTTTCGCTAAGGCTGTTCTTGTGGAATTGGCAAAGGGATATTTGGAAGCCCATAGAGGTCTATGGTGAAAAAGGAAATATCTTCCGTTCAAAACTGGAAAGAAGCTTTCTGAGAAACTCCTCTGTGTTCTGTTAATTCATCTCACAGAGTTACATCTTTCCCTTCAAGAAGCCTTTCGCTAAGGCTGTTCTTGTGGAATTGGCAAAGGGATATTTGGAAGCCCATAGACGGCTATGGTGAAAAAGGAAATATCTTCCGTTCAAAACTGGAAAGAAGCTTTCTGAGAAACTGCTCTGTGTTCTGTTAATTCATCTCACAGAGTTACATCTTTCCCTTCAAGAAGCCTTTCGCTAAGGCTGTTCTTGTGGAATTGGCAAAGGGATATTTGGAAGCCCATAGAGGGCTATGGTGAAAAAGGAAATATCTTCCGTTCTAAACTGGAAAGAAGCTTTCTGAGAAACTGCTCTGTGTTCTGTTAATTCATCTCACAGAGTTACATCTTTCCCTTCAAGAAGACTTTCGCTAAGGCTGTTCTTGTGGAATTGGCAAAGGGATATTTGGAAGCCCATAGAGGGCTATGGTGAAAAAGGAAATATCTTCCGTTCAAAACTGGAAAGAAGCTTTCTGAGAAACTGCTCTGTGTTCTGTTAATTCATCTCACAGACTTACATCTTTCCCTTCAAGAAGCCTTTCGCTAAGGCTGTTCTTGTGGAATTGGCAAAGGGATATTTGGAAGCCCTTGGAGGGCTATGGTGAAAAAGGAAATATCTTCCGTTCAAAACTGGAAAGAAGCTTTCTGAGAAACTGCTCTGTGTTCTGTTAATTCATCTCACAGACTTACATCTTTCCCTTCAAGAAGCCTTTCGCTAAGGCTGTTCTTCTGGAATTGGCAAAGGGATATTTGGAAGCCCATAGAGGGCTATGGTGAAAAAGGAAATATCTTCCGTTCAAAACTGGAAAGAAGCTTTCTGAGAAACTGCTCTGTGTTCTGTTAATTCATCTCAAAGAGTTACATCTTTCCCTTCAAGAAGCCTTTCGCTAAGGCTGTTCTTGTGGAATTGGCAAAGGGATATTTGGAAGCCCATAGAGGGCTATGGTGAAAAAGGAAATATCTTCCGTTCAAAACTGGAAAGAAGCTTTCTGAGAAACTGCTCTGTGTTCTGTTAATTCATCTCACAGAGTTACATCTCTCCCTTCAAGAAGCCTTTCGCTAAGGCTGTTCTTGTGGAATTGGCAAAGGGATATTTGGAAGCCCATAGAGGGCTATGGTGAAAAAGGAAATATCTTCCGTTCAAAACTGGAAAGAAGCTTTCTGGGAAATTGCTTTGTGTTCTGTTGATTCTTCTCACAGAGTTACAGCTTTCCCTTCAAGAAGCCTTTCGCTAAGGCTGTTCTTGTGGAATTGGGAAACTGATATTTGGAAGCCCATAGAGGGCTATGGTGAAAAAGGAAATATCTTCCGTTCAAAACTGGAAAGAAGCTTTCTGAGAAACTGCTCTGTGTTCTGTTAATTCATCTCACAGAGTTACATCTTTCCCTTCAAGAAGCCTTTCGCTAAGGCTGTTCTTGTGGAATTGGCAAAGGGATATTTGGAAGCCCATAGAGGGCTACGGTGAAAATGGAAATATCTTCCGTTCAAAACTGGAAAGAAGCTTTCTGAGAAACTGCTCTGTGTTCTGTTAATTCATCTCACAGAGTTACATCTTTCCCTTCAAGAAGCCTTTCGCTAAGGCTGTTCTTGTGGAATAGGCAAAGGGATATTTGGAAGCCCATAGAGGGCTATGGTGAAAAAGGAAATATCTTCCGTTCAAAACTGGAAAGAAGCTTTCTGAGAAACTGCTCTGTGTTCTGTTAATTCATCTCACAGAGTTACATCTTTCCCTTCAAGAAGCCTTTCGCTAAGGCTGTTCTTGTGTAATTGGCAAAGGGATATTTGGAAGCCCATAGAGGGCTATGGTGAAAAAGGAAATATCTTCCGTTCAAAACTGGAAAGAAGCTTTCTGAGAAACTGCTCTGTGTTCTGTTAATTCATCTCACAGAGTTACATCTTTCCCTTCAAGAAGCCTTTCGCTAAGGCTGTTCTTGTGGAATTGGCAAAGGGATATTTGGAAGCCCATAGAGGGCTATGATGAAAAAGGAAATATCTTCCGTTCAAAACTGGAAAGAAGCTTTCTGAGAAACTGCTCTGTGTTCTGTTAATTTATCTCACAGAGTTACATCTTTCCCTTCAAGAAGCCTTTCGCTAAGGCTGTTCTTGTGGAATTGGCAAAGGGATATTTGGAAGCCCATAGAGGGCTATGATGAAAAAGGAAATATCTTCCGTTCAAAACTGGAAAGAAGCTTTCTGAGAAACTGCTCTGTGTTCTGTTAATTCATCTCACAGAGTTACATCTTTCCCTTCAAGAAGCCTTTCGCTAAGGCTGTTCTTGTGGAATTGGCAAAGGGATATTTGGAAGCCCATAGAGGGCTACGGTGAAAATGGAAATATCTTCCGTTCAAAACTGGAAAGAAGCTTTCTGAGAAACTGCTCTGTGTTCTGTTAATTCATCTCACAGAGTTACATCTTTCCCTTCAAGAAGCCTTTCGCTAAGGCTGTTCTTGTGGAATAGGCAAAGTGATATTTGGAAGCCCATAGAGGGCTATGGTGAAAAAGGAAATATCTTCCGTTCAAAACTGGAAAGAAGCTTTCTGAGAAACTGCTCTGTGTTCTGTTAATTTATCTCACAGAGTTACATCTTTCCCTTCAAGAAGCCTTTCGCTAAGGCTGTTCTTGTGGAATTGGCAAAGGGATATTTGGAAGCCCATAGAGGGCTATGGTGAAAATGGAAATATCTTCCGTTCAAAACTGGAAAGAAGCTTTCTGAGAAACTGCTCTGTGTTCTGTTAATTCATCTCACAGAGTTACATCTTTCCCTTCAAGAAGCCTTTCGCTAAGGCTGTTCTTGTGGAATTGGCAAAGTGATATTTGGAAGCCCATAGAGGGCTATGGTGAAAAAGTAAATATCTTCCGTTCAAAACTGGAAAGAAGCTTTCTGAGAAACTGCTCTGTGTTCTGTTAATTCATCTCACAGAGTTACATCTTTCCCTTCAAGAAGCCTTTCGCTAAGGCTGTTCTTGTGTAATTGGCAAAGGGATATTTGGAAGCCCATAGAGGGCTATGGTGGAAAAGGAAATATCTTCCGTTCAAAACTGGAAAGAAGCTTTCTGAGAAACTGCTCTGTGTTCTGTTAATTCATCTCACAGAGTTACATCTTTCCCTTCAAGAAGCCTTTCGCTAAGGCTGTTCTTGTGGAATTGTCAAAGGGATATTTGGAAGCCCATAGAGGGCTATGGTGAAAAAGGAAATATCTTCCGTTCAAAACTGGAAAGAAGCTTTCTGAGAAACTGCTCTGTGTTCTGTTAATTCATCTCACAGAGTTACATCTTTCCCTTCAAGAAGCCTATCGCTAAGGCTGTTCTTGTGGAATTGGCAAAATGATATTTGGAAGCCCATAGAGGGCTATGGTGAAAAAGGAAATATCTTCCGTTCAAAACTGGAAAGAAGCTTTCTGAGAAACTGCTCTGTGTTCTGTTAATTCATCTCACAGAGTTACATCTTTCCCTTCAAGAAGCCTTTCGCTAAGGCTGTTCTTGTGGAATTGGTAAAGGGATATTTGGAAGCCCATAGAGGGCTATGGTGAAAAAGGAAATATCTTCCGTTCAAAACTGGAAAGAAGCTTTCTGAGAAACTGCTCTGTGTTCTGTTAATTCATCTCACAGAGTTACATCTTTCCCTTCAAGAAGCCTTTCGCTAAGGCTGTTCTTGTGGAATTGGCAAAGGGATATTTGGAAGCCCACAGAGGGCTATGGTGAAAAAGGAAATATCTTCCGTTCAAAACTGGAAAGAAGCTTTCTGAGAAACTGCTCTGTGTTCTGTTAATTCATCTCACAGAGTTACATCTTTCCCTTCAAGAAGCCTTTCGCTAAGGCTGTTCTTGTGGAATTGGCAAAGGGATATTTGGAAGCCCATAGAGGGCTATGGTGGAAAAGGAAATATCTTCCGTTCAAAACTGGAAAGAAGCTTTCTGAGAAACTGCTCTGTGTTCTGTTAATTCATCTCACAGAGTTACATCTTTCCCTTCAAGAAGCCTTTCGCTAAGGCTGTTCTTGTGGAATTGGCAAAGGGATATTTGGAAGCCCATAGAGGGCTATGGTGAAAAAGGAAATATCTTCCATTCAAAACTGGAAAGAAGCTTTCTGAGAAACTGCTCTGTGTTCTGTTAATTCATCTCACAGAGTTACATCTTTCCCTTGAAGAAGCCTTTCGCTAAGGCTGTTCTTGTGGAATTGGCAAAGGGATATTTGAAAGCCCATAGAGGGCTATGGTGAAAAAGGAAATATCTTCCGTTCAAAACTGGAAAGAAGCTTTCTGAGAAACTGCTCTGTGTTCTGTTAATTCATCTCACAGAGTTACATCTTTCCCTTCAAGAAGCCTTTCGCTAAGGCTGTTCTTGTGGAATTGGCAAAGGGATATTTGGAAGCCCATAGAGGGCTATGGTGAAAAAGGAAATATCTTCCGTTCAAAACTGGAAAGAAGCTTTCTGAGAAACTGCTCTGTGTTCTGTTAATTCATCTCACAGAGTTACATCTTTCCCTTCAAGAAGCCTTTCGCTAAGGCTGTTCTTGTGGAATTGGCAAAGTGATATTTGGAAGCCCATACAGGGCTATGGTGAAAAAGGAAATATCTTCCGTTCAAAACTGGAAAGAAGCTTTCTGAGAAACTGCTCTGTGTTCTGTTAATTCATCTCACAGAGTTACATCTTTCCCTTCAGGAAGCCTTTCGCTAAGGCTGTTCTTGTGGAATTGGCAAAGGGATATTTGGAAGCCCATAGAGGGCTATGGTGAAAAAGGATATATCTTCCGTTCAAAACTGGAAAGAAGCTTTCTGAGAAACTGCTCTGTGTTCTGTTAATTCATCTCACAGAGTTACATCTTTCCCTTCAGGAAGTCTTTCGCTAAGGCTGTTCTTGTGGAATTGGCAAAGGGATATTTGGAAGCCCATAGAGGGCTATGGTGAAAAAGGAAATATCTTCCGTTCAAAACTGGAAAGAAGCTTTCTGAGAAACTGCTCTGTGTTCTGTTAATTCATCTCACAGATTTACATCTTTCCCTTCAAGAAGCCTTTCGCTAAGGCTGTTCTTGTGGAATTGGCAAAGGGATATTTGGAAGCCCATAGAGGGCTATGGTGAAAAAGGAAATATCTTCCGTTCAAAACTGGAAAGAAGCTTTCTGAGAAACTGCTCTGTGTTCTGTTAATTCATCTCACAGAGTTACATCTTTCCCTTCAAGAAGACTTTCGCTAACGCTGTTCTTGTGGAATTGGCAAAGGGATATTTGGAAGCCCATAGAGGGCTATGGTGAAAAAGGAAATATCTTCCGTTCAAAACTGGAAAGAAGCTTTCTGAGAAACTGCTCTGTGTTCTGTTAATTCATCTCACAGAGTTACATCTTTCCCTTCAGGAAGCCTTTCGCTAAGGCTGTTCTTGTGGAATTGGCAAAGGGATATTTGGAAGCCCATAGAGGGCTATGGTGAAAAAGGAAATATCTTCCGTTCAAAACTGGAAAGAAGCTTTCTGAGAAACTGCTCTGTGTTCTGTTAATTCAACTCACAGAGTTACATCTTTCCCTTCAAGAAGCCTTTCGCTAAGGCTGTTCTTGTGGAATTGGCAAAGGGATATTTGGAAGCCCATAGAGGGCTATGGTGAAAAAGGAAATATCTTCCGTTCAAAACTGGAAAGAAGCTTTCTGAGAAACTGCTCTGTGTTCTGTTAATTCATGTCACAGAGTTACATCTTTCCCTTCAAGAAGCCTTTCGCTAAGGCTGTTCTTGTGGAATTGGCAAAGGGATATTTGGAAGCCCATAGAGGGCTATGGTGAAAAAGGAAATATCTTCCGTTCAAAACTGGAAAGAAGCTTTCTGAGAAACTGCTCTGTGTTCTGTTAATTCATCTCACAGAGTTATATCTTTCCCTTCAAGAAGCCTTTCGCTAAGGCTGTTCTTGTGGAATTGGCAAAGGGATATTTGGAAGCCCATAGAGGGTTATGGTGAAAAAGGAAATATCTTCCGTTCAAAACTGGAAAGAAGCTTTCTGAGAAACTGCTCTGTGTTCTGTTAATTCATCTCACAGAGTTACATCTTTCCCTTCAAGAAGACTTTCGCTAAGGCTGTTCTTGTGGAATTGGCAAAGGGATATTTGGAAGCCCATAGAGGGCTATGGTGAAAAAGGAAATATCTTCCGTTCAAAACTGGAAAGAAGCTTTCTGAGAAACTGCTCTGTGTTCTGTTAATTCATCTCACAGAGTTACATCTTTCCCTTCAAGAAGCCTTTCGCTAAGGCTGTTCTTGTGGAATTGGCAAAGGGATATTTGGAAGCCCATAGAGGGCAATGGTGAAAAAGGAAATATCTTCCGTTCAAAACTGGAAAGAAGCTTTCTGAGAAACTGCTCTGTGTTCTGTTAATTCAACTCACAGAGTTACATCTTTCCCTTCAAGAAGCCTTTCGCTAAGGCTGTTCTTGTGGAATTGGCAAAGGGATATTTGGAAGCCCATAGAGGGCTATGGTGAAAAAGGAAATATCTTCCGTTCAAAACTGGAAAGAAGCTTTCTGAGAAACTGCTCTGTGTTCTGTTAATTCATCTCACAGAGTTACATCTTTCCCTTCAGGAAGCCTTTCGCTAAGGCTGTTCTTGTGGAATTGGCAAAGGGATATTTGGAAGCCCATAGAGGGCTATGGTGAAAAAGGAAATATCTTCCGTTCAAAACTGGAAAGAAGCTTTCTGAGAAACTGCTCTGTGTTCTGTTAATTCATCTCACAGAGTTACATCTTTCCCTTCAAGAAGCCTTTCGCTAAGGCTGTTCTTGTGGAATTGGCAAAGGGATATTTGGAAGCCCATAGAGGGCTATGGTGAAAAAGGAAATATCTTCCGTTCAAAACTGGAAAGAAGCTTTCTGAGAAACTGCTCTGTGTTCTGTTAATTCATCTCACAGAGTTACATCTTTCCCTTCACGAAGCCTTTCGCTAAGGCTGTTCTTGTGGAATTGGCAAAGGGATATTTGGAAGCCCATAGAGGGCTATGGTGAAAAAGGAAATATCTTCCGTTCAAAACTGGAAAGAAGCTTTCTGAGAAACTGCTCTGTGTTCTGTTAATTCATCTCACAGAGTTATATCTTTCCCTTCAAGAAGCCTTTCGCTAAGGCTGTTCTTGTGGAATTGGCAAAGGGATATTTGGAAGCCCATAGAGGGTTATGGTGAAAAAGGAAATATCTTCCGTTCAAAACTGGAAAGAAGCTTTCTGAGAAACTGCTCTGTGTTCTGTTAATTCATCTCACAGAGTTACATCTTTCCCTTCAAGAAGCCTTTCGCTAAGGCTGTTCTTGTGGAATTGGCAAAGGGCTATTTGGAAGCCCATAGAGGGCTATGGTGAAAAAGGAAATATCTTCCGTTCAAAACTGGAAAGAAGCTTTCTGAGAAACTGCTCTGTGTTCTGTTAATTCATCTCACAGAGTTAAATCTTTCCCTTCAAGAAGCCTTTCGCTAAGGCTGTTCTTGTGGAATTGGCAAAGGGATATTTGGAAGCCCATAGAGGGCTATGGTGAAAAAGAAAATATCTTCCGTTCAAAACTGGAAAGAAGCTTTCTGAGAAACTGCTCTGTGTTCTGTTAATTCATCTCACAGAGTTACATCTTTCCCTTCAAGAATCCTTTCGCTAAGTCTGTTCTTGTGGAATTGGCAAAGGGATATTTGGAAGCCCATAGAGGGCTATGGTGAAAAAGGAAATATCTTCCGTTCAAAACTGGAAAGAAGCTTTCTGAGAAACTGCTCTGTGTTCTGTTAATTCATCTTACAGAGTTACATCTTTCCCTTCAAGAAGCCTTTCGCTAAGGCTGTTCTTGTGGAATTGGCAAAGGGATATTTGGAAGCCCATAGAGGGCTATGGTGAAAAAGGAAATATCTTCCGTTCAAAACTGGAAAGAAGCTTTCTGAGAAACTGCTCTGTGTTCTGTTAATTCATCTCACAGAGTTACATCTTTCCCTTCAAGAAGCCTTTCGCTAAGGCTGTTCTTGTGGAATTGGCAAAGGGATATTTGGAAGCCCATAGAGGGCTATGGTTAAAAAGGAAATATCTTCCGTTCAAAACTGGAAAGAAGCTTTCTGAGAAACTGCTCTGTGTTCTGTTAATTCATCTCACAGAGTTACATGTTTCCCTTCAAGAAGCCTTTCGCTAAGGCTGTTCTTGTGGAATTGGCAAAGGGATCTTTGGAAGCCCATAGAGGGCTATGGTGAAAAAGGAAATATCTTCCGTTCAAAACTGGAAAGAAGCTTTCTGAGAAACTGCTCTGTGTTCTGTTAATTCATCTCACAGAGTTACATCTTTCCCTTCAAGAAGCCTTTCGCTAAGGCTGTTCTTGTGGAATTGGCAAAGGGATATTTGGAAGCCCATAGAGGGCAATGGTGAAAAAGGAAATATCTTCCGTTCAAAACTGGAAAGAAGCTTTCTGAGAAACTGCTCTGTGTTCTGTTAATTCATCTCACAGAGTTACATCTTTCCCTTCAAGAAGCCTTTCGCTAAGGCTGTTCTTGTGGAATTGGCAAAGTGATATTTAGAAGCCCATAGAGGGCTATGGTGAAAAAGGAAATATCTTCCGTTCAAAACTGGAAAGAAGCTTTCTGAGAAACTGCTCTGTGTTCTGTTAATTCATCTCACAGAGTTACATCTTTCCCTTCAAGAAGCCTTTCGCTAAGGCTGTTCTTGTGTATTTGGCAAAGGGATATTTGGAAGCCCATAGAGGGCTATGGTGAAAAAGGAAATATCTTCCGTTCAAAACTGGAAAGAAGCTTTCTGAGAAACTGCTCTGTGTTCTGTTAATTCATCTCACAGAGTTACATGTTTCCCTTCTAGAAGCCTTTCGCTAAGGCTGTTCTTGTGGAATTGGCAAAGGGATATTTGGAAGCCCATAGAGGGCTATGGTGAAAAAGGAAATATCTTCCGTTCAAAACGGGAAAGAAGCTTTCTGAGAAACTGCTCTGTGTTCTGTTAATTCGTCTCACAGAGTTACATCTTTCCCTTCAAGAAGCCTTTCGCTAAGGCTGTTCTTGTGGAATTGGCAAAGGGATATTTGGAAGCCCATAGAGGGCTATGGTGAAAAAGGAAATATCTTCCGTTCAAAACTGGAAAGAAGCTTTATGAGAAACTGCTCTGTGTTCTGTTAATTCATCTCACAGAGTTACATCTTTCCCTTCAAGAAGCCTTTCGCTAAGGCTGTTCTTGTGGAATTGGCAAAGGGATATTTGGAAGCCCATAGCGGGCTATGGTGAAAAAGGAAATATCTTCCGTTCAAAACTGGAAAGAAGCTTTCTGAGAAACTGCTCTGTGTTCTGTTAATTCATCTCACAGAGTTACATCTTTCCCTTCAAGAAGCCTTTCGCTAAGGCTCTTCTTGTGGAATTGGCAAAGGGATATTTGGAAGCCCATAGAGGGCTATGGTGAAAAAGGAAATATCTTCCGTTCAAAACTGGAAAGAAGCTTTCTGAGAAACTGCTCTGTGTTCTGTTAATTCATCTCACAGAGTTACATCTTTCCCTTCAAGAAGCCTTTCGCTAAGGCTGTTCTTGTGGAATTGGCAAAGGGATATTTGGAAGCCCATAGAGGGCTACGGTGAAAAAGGAAATATCTTCCGTTCAAAACTGGAAAGAAGCTTTCTGAGAAACTGCTCTGTGTTCTGTTAATTCTTCTCACAGAGTTACATCTTTCCCTTCAAGAAGCCTTTCGCTAAGGCTGTTCTTGTGGAATTGGCAAAGGGATATTTGGAAGCCCATAGAGGGCTATGGTGAAAAAGGAAATATCTTCCGTTCAAAACTGGAAAGAAGCTTTCTGAGAAACTGCTCTGTGTTCTGTTAATACATCTCACAGAGTTACATCTTTCCCTTCAAGAAGCCTTTCGCTAAGGCTGTTCTTGTGGAATTGGCAAAGGGATATTTGGAAGCCCATAGAGGGCTATGGTGAAAAAGGAAATATCTTCCGTTCAAAACTGGAAAGAAGCTTTATGAGAAACTGCTCTGTGTTCTGTTAATTCATCTCACAGAGTTACATCTTTCCCTTCAAGAAGCCTTTCGCTAAGGCTGTTCTTGTGGAATTGGCAAAGGGATATTTGGAAGCCCATAGAGGGCTAAGGTGAAAAAGGAAATATCTTCCGTTCAAAACTGGAAAGAAGCTTTCTGAGAAACTGCTCTGTGTTCTGTTAATTCATCTCACAGAGTTACATCTTTCCCTTCCAGAAGCCTTTCGCTAAGGCTGTTCTTGTGGAATTGGCAAAGGGATATTTGGAAGCCCATAGAGGGCTATGGTGAAAAAAGAAATATCTTCCGTTCAAAACTGGAAAGAAGCTTTCTGAGAAACTGCTCTGTGTTCTGTTAATTCATCTCACAGAGTTACATCTTTCCCTTCAAGAAGCCTTTCGCTAAGGCTGTTCTTGTGGAATTGGCAAAGATATATTTGGAAGCCCATAGAGGGCTATGGTGAAAAAGGAAATATCTTCCGTTCAAAACTGGAAAGAAGCTTTCTGAGAAACTGCTCTGTGTTCTGTTAATTCATCTCACAGAGTTACATCTTTCCCTTCAAGAAGCCTCTCGCTAAGGCTGTTCTTGTGGAATTGGCAAAGGGATATTTGGAAGCCCATAGAGGGCTATGGTGAAAAAGGAAATATCTTCCGTTCAAAGCTGGAAAGAAGCTTTCTGAGAAACTGCTCTGTGTTCTGTTAATTCATCTCACAGAGTTACATCTTTCCCTTCAAGAAGCCTTTCGCTAAGGCTGTTCTTGTGGAATTGGCAAAGGGATATTTGGAAGCCCACAGAGGGCTATGGTGAAAAAGGAAATATCTTCCGTTCAAAACTGGAAAGAAGCTTTCTGAGAAACTGCTCTGTGTTCTGTTAATTCATCTCACAGAGTTACATCTTTCCCTTCAAGAAGGCTTTCGCTAAGGCTGTTCTTGTGGAATTGGCAAAGGGATATTTGGAAGCCCATAGAGGGCTATGGTGAAAAAGGAAATATCTTCCGTTCAAAACTGGAAAGAAGCTTTCTGAGAAACTGCTCTGTGTTCTGTTAATTCATCTCACAGAGTTACATCTTTCCCTTCAAGAAGCCTTTCGCTAAGGCTCTTCTTGTGGAATTGGCAAAGTGATATTTGGAAGCCCATAGAGGGCTATGGTGAAAAAGGAAATATCTTCCGTTCAAAACTGGAAAGAAGCTTTCTGAGAAACTGCTCTGTGTTCTGTTAATTCATGTCACAGAGTTACATCTTTCCCTTCAAGAAGCCTTTCGCTAAGGCTGTTCTTGTGGAATTGGCAAAGGGATATTTGGAAGCCCATAGAGGGCTACGGTGAAAAAGGAAATATCTTCCGTTCAAAACTGGAAAGAAGCTTTCTGAGAAACTGCTCTGTGTTCTGTTAATTCATCTCACAGAGTTATATCTTTCCCTTCAAGAAGCCTTTCGCTAAGGCTGTTCTTGTGGAATTGGCAAAGTGATATTTGGAAGCCCATAGAGGGCTATGGTGAAAAAGGAAATATCTTCCGTTCAAAACTGGAAAGAAGCTTTCTGAGAAACTGCTCTGTGTTCTGTTAATTCATCTCACAGAGTTACATCTTTCCCTTCAAGAAGCCTTTCGCTAAGGCTGTTCTTGTTGAATTGGCAAAGGGATATTTGGAAGCCCATAGAGGGCTATGGTGAAAAAGGAAATATCTTCCGTTCAAAACTGGAAAGAAGCTTTCTGAGAAACTGCTCTGTGTTCTGTTAATTCATCTCACAGAGTTACATCTTTCCCTTCAAGAAGCCTTTCGCTAAGGCTGTTATTGTGGAATTGGCAAAGGGATATTTGGAAGCCCATAGAGGGCTATGGTGAAAAAGGAAATATCTTCCGTTCAAAACTGGAAAGAAGCTTTCTGAGAAACTGCTCTGTGTTCTGTTAATTCATCTCACAGAGTTACATCTTTCCCTTCAAGAAGCCTTTCGCTAAGGCTGTTCTTGTGGAATTGGCAAAGGGATATTTGGAAGCCCATAGAGGGCTATGGTGAAAAAGGAAATATCTTCCGTTCAAAACTGGGAAGAAGCTTTCTGAGAAACTGCTCTGTGTTCTGTTAATTCATCTCACAGAGTTACATCTTTCCCTTCAAGAAGCCTTTCGCTAAGGCTGTTCTTGTGGAATTGGCAAAGGGATATTTGGAAGCCCATAGAGGGCTCTGGTGAAAAAGGAAATATCTTCCGTTCAAAACTGGAAAGAAGCTTTCTGAGAAACTGCTCTGTGTTCTGTTAATTCATGTCACAGAGTTACATCTTTCCCTTCAAGAAGCCTTTCGCTAAGGCTGTTCTTGTGGAATTGGCAAAGTGATATTTGGAAGCCCATAGAGGGCTATGGTGAAAAAGGAAATATCTTCCGTTCAAAACTGGAAAGAAGCTTTCTGAGAAACTGCTCTGTGTTCTGTTAATTCATCTCACAGAGTTACATCTTTCCCTCCAAGAAGCCTTTCGCTAAGGCTGTTCTTGTGGAATTGGCAAAGGGATATTTGGAAGCCCATAGAGGGCTATGGTGAAAAAGGAAATATCTTCCGTTCAAAACTGGAAAGAAGCTTTCTGAGAAACTGCTCTGTGTTCTGTTAATTCATCTCATAGAGTTACATCTTTCCCTTCAAGAAGCCTTTCGCTAAGGCTGTTCTTGTGGAATTGGCAAAGGGATATTTGGAAGCCCATAGAGGGCTATGGTGAAAAAGGAAATATCTTCCGTTCAAAACTGGAAAGAAGCTTTCTGAGAAACTGCTCTGTGTTCTGTTAATTCATCTCACAGAGTTACATCTTTCCCTTCAAGAAGCCTCTCGCTAAGGCTGTTCTTGTGGAATTGGCAAAGGGATATTTGGAAGCCCATAGAGGGCTATGGTGAAAAAGGAAATATCTTCCGTTCAAAACTGGAAAGAAGCTTTCTGAGAAACTGCTCTGTGTTCTGTTAACTCATCTCACAGAGTTACATCTTTCCCTTCAAGAAGCCTTTCGCTAAGGCTGTTCTTGTGGAATTGGCAAAGGGATATTTGGAAGCCCATAGAGGGCTATGGTGAAAAAGGAAATATCTTCCGTTCAAAACTGGGAAGAAGCTTTCTGAGAAACTGCTCTGTGTTCTGTTAATTCATCTCACAGAGTTACATCTTTCCCTTCAAGAAGCCTTTCGCTAAGGCTGTTCTTGTGGAATTGGCAAAGGGATATTTGGAAGCCCATAGAGGGCTCTGGTGAAAAAGGAAATATCTTCCGTTCAAAACTGGATAGAAGCTTTCTGAGAAACTGCTCTGTGTTCTGTTAATTCATCTCACAGAGTTACATCTTTCCCTTCAAGAAGCCTTTCGCTAAGGCTGTTCTTGTGGAATTGGCAAAGGGATATTTGGAAGCCCATAGAGGGCTACGGTGAAAAAGGAAATATCTTCCGTTCAAAACTGGAAAGAAGCTTTCTGAGAAACTGCTCTGTGTTCTGTTAATTCATCTCACAGAGTTATATCTTTCCCTTCAAGAAGCCTTTCGCTAAGGCTGTTCTTGTGGAATTGGCAAAGGGATATTTGGAAGCCCATAGAGGGCTATGGTGAAAAAGGAAATATCTTCCGTTCAAAACTGGAAAGAAGCTTTCTGAGAAACTGCTCTGTGTTCTGTTAATTCATCTCATAGAGTTACATCTTTCCCTTCAAGAAGCCTTTCGCTAAGGCTGTTCTTGTGGAATTGGCAAAGGGATATTTGGAAGCCCATAGAGGGCTATGGTGAAAAAGGAAATATCTTCCGTTCAAAACTGGAAAGAAGCTTTATGAGAAACTGCTCTGTGTTCTGTTAATTCATCTCACAGAGTTACATCTTTCCCTTCAAGAAGCCTTTCGCTAAGGCTGTTCTTGTGGAATTGGCAAAGTGATATTTGGAAGCCCATAGAGGGCTATGGTGAAAAAGGAAATATCTTCCGTTCAAAACTGGAAAGAAGCTTTATGAGAAACTGCTCTGTGTTCTGTTAATTCATCTCAAAGAGTTACATCTTTCCCTTCAAGAAGCCTTTCGCTAAGGCTGTTCTTGTGGAATTGGCAAAGGGATATTTGGAAGCCCATAGAGGGCTATGGTGAAAAAGGAAATATCTTCCGTTCAAAACTGGAAAGAAGCTTTCTGAGAAACTGCTCTGTGTTCTGTTAATTCATCTCACACAGTTACATCTTTCCCTTCAAGAAGCCTTTCGCTAAGGCTGTTCTTGTGGAATTGGCAAAGGGATATTTGGAAGCCCATAGAGGGCTATGGTGAAAAAGGAAATATCTTCCGTTCAAAACTGGAAAGAAGCTTTCTGAGAAACTGCTCTGTGTTCTGTTAATTCATCTCACAGGGTTACATCCTTCCCTTCAAGAAGCCTTTCGCTAAGGCTGTTCTTGTGGAATTGGCAAAGGGATATTTGGAAGCCCATAGAGGGCTATGGTGAAAAAGGAAATATCTTCCGTTCAAAACTGGAAAGAAGCTTTCTGAGAAACTGCTCTGTGTTCTGTTAATTCATCTCACAGAGTTACATCTTTCCCTTCAAGAAGCCTTTCGCTAAGGCTGTTCTTGTGGAATTGGCAAAGGGATATTTGGAAGCCCCTAGAGGGCTATGGTGAAAAAGGAAATATCTTCCGTTCAAAACTGGAAAGAATCTTTCTGAGAAACTGCTCTGTGTTCTGTTAATTCATCTCACAGAGTTACATCTTTCCCTTCAAGAAGCCTTTCGCTAAGGCTGTTCTTGTGGAATTGGCAAAGGGATATTTGGAAGCCTATAGAGGGCTATGGTGAAAAAGGAAATATCTTCCGTTCAAAACTGGAAAGAAGCTTTCTGAGAAACTGCTCTGTGTTCTGTTAATTCATCTCACAGACTTGCAGCTTTCATCTCAAGAAGCCTTTCGCTAAGACTGTTCTTGTGGGATTTGCAAAGACATATTTGGAAGCCCATAAGGTCTATGGTGACGTATGTTTATTGCAGCACTATTCACAATAGCAAAGACTTTTAATCAACTCAAAGGTCCATCAGTGACAGATTGCATTAAGAAAATGTGGCACATATACACCGCGGAATACTATGCAGCCATAAAAAAGGATGAGTTTGTGTCTTTGGAGGGACATGGATGCAGCTGGAAACCATCATTCTTAGCAAACTATCACAAGAACAGAAAACCAAACACGCATGTTCTCATTCGTAGGTGGGAACTGAACAATGAGATCACTTCGACTCGGGAAGGGGAACATCACACACTGGGGCCTATCATGGGGAGGGGGTAGGGGGGAGGGATTGCATTGGGAGTTATACCTGATGTAAATGACGAGTTGATGGGTGCAGCACAGCACCATGACACAAGTATACATATGTAACAAACCTGCACGTTATGCATATGTACCCTACAACTTAAAGTATTATAATAATAAATAAATTAAAAAAAAAAAAAGAAAGAACGTGGCCTATCGCGACATGAATTAATCTCACAAATACAAATGTTGAATCAAACACACTTAGAATTGTGTGATGTAA
>JABBCR010000655.1:0-22909 GCA_014849445.1 Cercopithecus mona | reverse complement strand
GGTCTATGGTGACGTATGTTTATTGCAGCACTATTCACAACAGCAAAGACTTGGAATCAACTCAAAGGTCCATCAGTGACAGACTGGATTAAGAAAATGTGGCACATATACACCATGGAATACTATGCAGCCATAAAAAAGGATGAGTTTGTGTCCTTTGTAGGGACATGGATGCAGCTGGAAACCATCATTCTTAGAAAACTATCACCAGAACAGAAAACCAAACACGCATGTTCTCATTCATAGGTGGGAACTGAACAATGAGATCACTTGGACTCGGGAAGGGGAACATCACACACTGGGGCCTATCATGGGGAGGGGGTAGGGGGGAGGGATTGCATTGGGAGTTATACCTGATGTAAATGACGAGTTGATGGGTGCAGCACAGCACCATGGCACAAGTATACATATGTAACAAACCTGCACGTTATGCATATGTACCCTACAACTTAAAGTATTATAATAATAAATAAATTAAAAAAAAAAAAAGAAATAACGTGGCCTATCGCGACATGAATTAATCTCAAAAATACAAACTGTTGAATCAAACACACTTAGAATTGTGTGATGTAATGATTCTATTCAAGCCGTTCGCTAAGGCTGTTCTTGTGGAATTGGCAAAGGGATATTTGGAAGCCCATAGAGGGCTATGGTGAAAAAGGAAATATCTTCCGTTCAAAACTGGAAAGAAGCTTTCTCAGAAACTGCTCTGTGTTCTGTTCATTCATCTCACAGAGTTACATCTTTCCCTTCAAGAAGCCTTTCGCTAAGGCTGTTCTTGTGGAATTGGCAAAGGGATATTTGGAAGCCCATAGAGGGCTATGGTGAAAAAGGAAATGTCCTCAGATAAAAACTGTAAAGAAGATTTCTGAGAAACTGCTTTGTGTTCTGTTAATTCGTCTCACAGAGTTACCAATTTCCCGTCAACAAGACGTTCACAAAGACTGTTCATGTGGAATTTGCAAAGTGATATTTGGAAGCCCATAGAGGGCTATTGGGAAAAAGGATATATCTTCAGTTAAAAGTGGAAAAGAAGCTTTCTGAGAAACTGCTTTGTGTTCTGTTATTTCATCTCACAGAGTAACAGTTTTCCCCAAAACAAGTCATTCACTAAGACTGTTGTTGTGGAATTTGCAAAGTGATATTTGGAAGCCCATAGAGGGCTATGGTGAAAAAGGAAATATCTTCAGTTAAAAACTGAAAAGAAGCTTTCTGAGAAACTGCTTTTTGTTCTGTTAATTCATCTCACAGAGTTACAGCTTTCCCCTCAAGAAGCCTTTCGCTAAGGCTGTTCTTGTGGAATTTGCAAAGTGATATTTAGAAGCCCATAGAGGGCTATGGTGAAAAAGGAAATATCCTAAGATAAAAACTGAAAAGAAGCTTTCTGAGAAACTGCTTTGTGTTCTGTTAATTCATCTCACAGAGTTACAGCTTTCCCTTCAAGAAGCCTTTCGCTAAGACTGTTCTTGTGGAATTTGTAAAGTGATATTTGGAAGCCCATAGAGGGCTATGGTGAAAAAGGAAATGTCCTCAGATAAAAACTGGAAAGAAGCTTTCTGAGAAACTGCTTTGTGTTCTGTTAATTCATCTCACAGAGTTACAGCTTTCCCCTCAAGAAGCCTTTCGCTAAGACTGTTCTTGTGGAATTTGCAAAGTGATATTTGGAAGCCCATAGAGGGCTATGGTGAAAAAGGAAATATCCTAAGATAAAAACTGAAAAGAAGCTTTCTGAGAAACTGCTTTGTGTTCTGTTAATTCATCTCACAGAGTTACAGCTTTCCACTCAAGAAGCCGTTCACTAAGACTGTTCTTGTGGAATTTGCAAAGTGATATTTGGAAGCCCATAGAGGGCTATGGTGAAAAAGGAAATGTCCTCAGATAAAAACTGGAAAGAAGCTTTCTGAGAAACTGCTTTGTGTTCTGTTAATTCATCTCACAGAGTTACAGCTTTCCCCTCAAGAAGCCGTTCACTAAGACTGTTCTTGTGGAATTTGCAAAGTGATATTTGGAAGCCCATAGAGGGCTACGGTGAAAAAGGAAATATCTTCAGTTAAAAACTGGAAAGAAGCTTTCTGAGAAACTGCTTTGTGTTCTGTTAATTCATCTCACAGAGTTATAGCTTTCCCCTCAAGAAGCCTTTCGCTAAGACTGTTCTTGTGGAATTTGCAAAGTGATATTTGGAAGCCCATAGAGGGCTATGGTGAAAAAGGAAATATCCTCAGATAAAAACTGGAAAGAAGCTTTCTGAGAAACTGCTTTGTGTTCTGTTAATTCATCTCACAGAGTTACAGCTTTCCCCTCAAGAAGTCTTTCACTAAGACTGTTCTTGTGGAATTTGCAAAGTGATATTTGGAAGCCCATAGAGGGCTATGGTGAAAAAGGAAATATCTTCCGTTAAAAACTGAAAAGAAGCTTTCTGAGAAACTGCTTTGTGTTCTGTTAATTCATCTCACAGAGTTACAGCTTTCCCCTCAAGAAGCCTTTCGCTAAGAATGTTCTTGTGGAATTTGCAAAGTGATATTTGGAAGCCCATAGAGGGCTATGGTGAAAAAGGAAATATCTTCCGTTCAAAACTGGAAAGAAGCTTTCTGAGAAACTGCTCTGTGTTCTGTTAATTCCTCTCACATAGTTACATCTTTCCCTTCAAGAAGCCTTTCGCTAAGGCTGTTCTTGTGGAATTGGCAAAGGGATATTTGGAAGCCCATAGAGGGCTATGGTGAAAAAGGAAATATCTTCCGTTCAAAACTGGAAAGAAGCTTTCTGAGAAACTGCTTTGGGTTCTGTTAATTCATCTCACAGAGTTACAGCTTTCCACTCAAGAAGTCTTTCCCTAAGACTGTTCTTCTGGAATTTGTAAAATGATATTTGGAAGCCCATACAGAGCTAAGGTGAAAAAGGAAATATCCTATGATAAAAACTGAAAAGAAGCTTCTGAGAAGGAGCTTTGTGTTCTGCTAATTCGTCTCACAGTGTTCCAGCTTTCCCCTCCAGAGGCCTTCAGCTAGACTGTTCTTGTGGAATTTGTTAAGTGATATTTGGAAGCCCATAGAGGGCTACGGAGATAAAGGAAATGTCCTCAGATAAAAACTGGAAAGAACCTTTCTGAGAAACTGCTATGTGTTCTGTTAATTCGTGTCACAGAGTTACAGCTTTCCCTTCAACAACCCGTTCACTAAGACTGTTCTTGTGGAATTTGCAAAGTGATATTTGGAAGCCCATAGAGGGCTTGGTGAAAAAGGATATAACTTCGGTTAAAAGAAGAAAAGTATCTTTCTGAGAAACTGCTTTGTGTTCTGTTCATTCATCTCACAGAGTTACATCTTTCCCTTCAAGAAGCCTTTCGCTAAGGCTGTTCTTGTGGAATTGGCAAAGGGATATTTGGAAGCCCATAGAGGGCTATGGTGAAAAAGGAAATATCTTCCGTTCAAAACTGGAAAGAAGATTTCTGAGAAACTGCTCTGTGTTCTGTTAATTCATCTCACAGAGTTACATCTTTCCCTTCAAGAAGCCTTTCGCTAAGGCTGTTCTTGTGGAATTGGCAAAGGGATATTTGGAAGCCCATAGAGGGCTAAGGTGAAAGAGGAAATATCTTCCGTTCAAAACTGGAAAGAAGCTTTCTGAGAAACTGCTCTGTGTTCTGTTAATTCATCTCACAGAGTTACAGCTTTCTCCTCAAGGAGCCTTTCGCTAAGACTGTTCTTGTGGAATTTTCCAAGTGATATATGGAAGCCCTTAGAGGGCTATGGGGAAAAACGATATATCTTCAGTTAATAGCAGAAGAGAAGCTTTCTGAGAAACTCCTTTGTGTTCTCTTAATTAATCTCACAGAGTTACAGCTTTCCCCTCAAGAAGTCTCTCGCAAAGACTGTTCTTGTGGAATTGCAAAGTGATATTTGGAAGCTCATAGAGGGATATGGTGAAAAAGAAAATATCCTAAGATAAAAGCTGAAAAGAAGCTTTCTGAGAAACTGCTTTGTGTTCTGTTAATTCATCTCACAGAGTTACAGCTTTCCCCTCAAGAAGCCGTTCACTAAGACTGTTCTTGTGGAATTTGCAAAGTGATATTTGGAAGCCCATAGAGGGCTATGGTGAAAAAGGAAATATCTTCCGTTAAAATTGGAAAGAAGCTTTCTGAGAAACTGCTCTGTGTTCTGTTAATTCATCTCACAGAGTTACAGCTTTGCCTTCAAGAAGCCTTTCGCTAAGGCTGTTCTTGTGGAATTGGCAAAGTGATATTTGGAAGCCCATAGAGGGCTATGGTGAAAAAGGAAATATCTTCAGTTAAATACTGGAAAGAAGCTTTCTGAGAAACTGCTCTGTGTTCTGTTAATTCATCTCACAGAGTTACATCTTTCCCTTCAAGAAGCCTTTCGCTAAGGCTGTTCTTATGGAATTGGCAAAGGGATATTTGGAAGCCCATAGAGGGCTATGGTGAAAAAGGAAATATCTTCCGTTCAAAACTGGAAAGAAGCTTTCTGAGAAACTGCTCTGTGTTCTGTTAATTCATCTCACAGAGTTACATCTATCCCTTCAAGAAGCCTTTCGCTAAGGCTGTTCTTGTGGAATTGGCAAAGGGATATTTGGAAGCCCATAGAGGGCTATGGTGTAAAGGAAATATCTTCCGTTCAAAACTGGAAAGAAGCTTTCTGTGAAACTGCTCTGTGTTCTGTTAATTCATCTCACAGAGTTACATCTTTCCCTTCAAGAAGCCTTTCGCTAAGGCTGTTCTTGTGGAATTGGCAAAGGGATATTTGGAAGCCCATAGAGGGCTATGGTGAAAAAGGAAATATCTTCCGTTCAAAACTGGAAAGAAGCTCTCTGAGAAACTGCTGTGTGTTCTGTTAATTCATCTCACAGAGTTACAGTTTTCCCCTCAAGAAACATTTTGCTAAGACTGTTGTTGTGGAATTTAAAAAGTGATATTTGAAAGCTTATAGAGGTCTATGGTGAAAAAGGAAATATCTTCCAGTAAAAAATGGAAAGAAGCTTTCTGAGAAACTGCTCTGTGTTCTGTTAATTCATCTCACAGAGTTACATCTTTCCCTTCAAGAAGCCTTTCGCTAAGGCTGTTCTTGTGGAATTGGCAAAGGGATATTTGGAATCCCAGAGAGGGCTATGGTGAAAAAGGAAATATCTTCCGTTCAAAACTGGAAAGAAGCTTTCTGAGAAACTGCTCTGTGTTCTGTTAATTCATCTCACAGATTTACAGCTTTCCCCTCTGTCCCGACCAGTGGGATCGTCAATGTAGGCCCTAGAAGAGGGAGTGGGAACTCGGGGGGACAAGAGACACGAGAAATGGAGACAAGACAGTATCCTGATCAAGTCTCGTTTATTTTTGGCAGTTTAATGCCTTATATAGACTGGCGGGGTGGAGGTTGGGCCAGGGCGATGATGGTGGCCCTGCAGTGGGCGTGGCCAGGTAGGTATTGGTTTCTTCGGTCGGACGTCATGTTGCGCCTGCGCCGTCGGTTGGTAATTTTCCCGGGCCCGGGATGGTGCCTGCTCTGTAAGTTGATCATTTTCCCAGGCACGGGAAAATGGGTGATGAAGAACCCGGAAGAGCACCATTTTGTACTGGCGTAAGAGACAGCAGAACAAGGAAGAAAGTAAATCTAGGGAGGAGGCATAAAGTGGAAATGTATAGAGCTCAGGCATCAGTCGTCAGTTATAATCATTATGGCCGGGCCACACAGCTCCGGACGGTCCCCCTTTTTTATTATTTCATGATGAGAGTTAGCCCCTCGGGAACTGTGCCTGTCTTAGGTTGGGTCAACTCATCCCCACCTTTTAAGCCCGTCATGTGATTAGGCAGCAGCAAGGGCGGCCCTCCTGTCTTAGGCTCAGTTGGGGGTGGTGTCCTCTTACCCGTCATTGACTGTCCAGTTCAGCTCACAGGGGAGGTGGTCTTATAAGGGCGGATAAGACTCACCATGTTCAGACATCTCAAGGCGATGATAATGGACCTGTATAGGCTTGGCCTGGAAGGCCTCAATTTGTCGTCTGACGAATGCCATAAGCTTATTAAGGATTATAGGCCCAAGAGTGAGAAAGAGTAGAAGGGTAAGTAAAGGACCTAAAAATGGTAGGAGATAAGGGAGAAGTCCGTGGAGTCCAGTCCAAAACAGATTGGCAGCCAGGTCTTTTCTGCGTTTTTCTAGCTCTTCTTGTAAGGTCTTTATTTTGTTTCTAACGATCAAGGATTTGTTAGCATAAAAACAGTATCTTTCCTGTAAAGCCAAACAGATCCCTCCCTGTTCTGCTGTTAGTAAGTCTAGAGCTCTTCTATTTTGGAGAACTACTTCAGCTAATGAGTCTACCTGATCTTGTAGATCTTGTATAGTACTGGATAAGGTTTGTACATCTGAAATTAATTGATTGAATAATTTAGTATATTGGGTTAGTGAGACTCCTAGGCCTGTAGCTCCTGTTGTAAATGCAGTGGTGATTCCCAGTCCAGCCAACAAGGGAATAAATTGTATGACCCGTTTTGGTCTATATATACAATGCTCAATAGCGGGGATGGGGATAGGTTCATCTCCAGGGATGATATCAATGTCGGGGAGAAGAGTGGCTAGAACACAAAGCCCTGTCCAATTTGTGGGTAGATAAGTATATGCCATGTTGTTTCCACAGAGGAAAACCGAGCCATTTATAGCACACAAGGGTCTGGTGACCTTGATTATGGAGGTAGAGTTGTTGAATACAACGTAGCCTAGATCGATTTCTTCAGTGCTATTGTAAGAGGGTGAAAAGAGGCAAGAAGAATTAGAAAACTTCATTGGTTGAACTAAGAGGGGAGAGATCATTGGACAGGAGTTATTGACCAAGGACTCACCCAAGTAATTGACATAGGATAATGAAAAGTTAGGTATAGCGAGAGGAGTAGGGGGACCCATTTTTAAACAAAGCCAACAATCGTGGGCAAGGCTTGTGTTGGACATTTGGAGTAAGTTGTAAGTGGCATTAAGGATATCAAAAGTTTGAGCATCGATCATAAGGTTATCTCTAACCTTAGGCAGGGCCAAAGGGTGATATTGAATTTCAGGATACAGGGCTTTATGAATTTTTTCCAGTTTTTTCTGAACAGTTTTAATTCTTGTGGTGTCTAATGGACCTCCCCCATCAGAGATGTGGATAGGGGCTGTAGTGCTCCAGCAAACAGGCTGTCCTTTTTGGCCGTTACAAGGAGATTGTACAAGTTTATTGGTGGATCCTAATACTTGTATGTCACTGGTACCTCCAGTTTGTGTTTTTAGTAACGTAGCCGTGTCGTATGTTTTATTGCCTGATTTGCATTGTTGATATGAGGTGTAGCAAGAACTATGTACAGAGGACTGGAAAGAACTACAGGGGCATTCTTGGAGCGGCCCGATAGGGGAGGTGTCTCTTGGGGTTGACTTACATTTCCATAGCTGGTTTGGCATTAAGTAAGCTGTCTTGCCCGAGCAAGTCACTTGGAAGATTCTGTCTGACGGAGGTTCAGATACTTGTCCCCTCTGCAGTCACAAGGCTGGCCGTGTTGTTTTTGTATTAGTTCTATTGCTCTACGAGGTCATCAAAACCTGCATAGACTGTCACTATGTTATATAAAATGATTATTTTCCAAAAGAATCTCATGTTGGGCTTCATTTTCTGAAAAACAAAAGGAAGAAACTTCTCAGGGAGGATTGTTTTCCTGGATTGACAATGGTTATGATTCATTTGTCTTACCGATCTTTCGGGCAGCCATCTGGCTGCATCATTTTTTGTGAGAAAATACATACTGAGCCTCTTCCTCAAACTAAAACTGGGTCAGAGCCATGCCATGAATTATCGAGTGGATCTTTCCATTTAACCATTGCAAACTGTTTTTGAGATTCAGGATGCCAGAAACGGTCAGCAGCAGATTTTCCATAACTGTCCAAATTTAAAAAGTTAAGGATAAAGAGGGCATGATTAAGTATGTTTCTGGGGGTACCCTTCACGGGGTACCAGCTCCCCCCTTTTATTTTTTCGATAGTAGTTTTTAATGATAGATGGGCCCTTTCTACTATACCTTGTCCTTGGGGATTGTAGGGAATGCCTGTGATATGTTTAATTTGTAGGGTGTTGCAGAATTGTAAGAAAGTTTTGGCTATGTAACCAGGACCGTTATCTGTCTTAATTTGTTTGGGTATACCTAAGATGGAAAAGCAATGTAATAAATGAGTTATGACATGTTTGGTGGCCTCTCCTGTCTGGAGAGTTGCAATAATGAACCCACTATAGGTGTCTATGCATACATGAATGTATTTTAGCTGGCCAAATTCTGAGTGATGTGTAACGTCCATTTGCCAAATTTCGTTGGGGATGAGTCCTCGAGGGTTAACTCCTAGATGAGAAACGGGTAAATAAGTTATGCAGTTGGCACATTGTTTAACTATTTGTTGGGCCTGTTCTCTAGTAATTTGACACATAAGTCGTAAGGTCTGGGCGTTTAAATGATGTAAGGCATGTGCTTTTTGTGCTTGTTGTAAATTGTCTGTAGTGACTGTGGCTATGGTTTTTGTTGCCATGTCAGCTGTTGAATTACCTTGTACTAAAGGTCCCAGTAATCCTGAATGTGCTCTAATATGTCCAAGGAAAAAGGGAGTAGTCCTTTTTTGAATAAGTTGTTGACATTGTAGAAATAGGTTAGCTGTGTCTGAAATATGTTTAATTTGCGGCACGGTCTCTAAGAGGGGTATTGAATGAGCCAGGTAGGCGCTGTCTGTGTAAATATTAAGTGGCTGACAAGAGAAAGCGGATAATACTGCAATTATGGCTTGTAATTCGACTAGCTGAGCTGATGTATAAGTGGTTTGGAATTTGACAATTGTATTATTGTAGGTGTAAGCAGCAAGTCCTGTGGAAGATCCATCAGTGAAAATTAGTAATGCATCATTGAGAGGTTCCTTACTGGTAATATGAGGAAATACAAACGCATGAAGTTTGCAAAATTGAATGAGTTTGTTAGGTGGGTAATGGTTGTCAATTGTGCCAGTGTAAGAAGCGCAAGCAATTGGCCAGGCTTCTGTATTTTGTAACAGCCAATGGATGTGTGATTGAGTGTAGGGTTGTATAATGGTAGAGGGTTCTATTCCAAAGTATTTTCTACTGTTTTCTCTTCCCAAGATAATTAGATCAGCTATGGCATCATAATAAGGCAACAAAACCTTTTTGGGGGAGGAGGGCAGGTGTACCCACATAATGGGATTGTTTTGCCAGAATAAACCAGTAGGGGTTATTGCTGTGTTAAAAATAATGAATATTAATGGCTGAGAATAATCAATACTGGTAACGAATTGTGTTGTAATGGCATTTTCTACCCTTTGGAGTGCAGTTAATGCCTCTGTGGAGATAAACCTGGGGGATTTGGGATTAGGATCCCTTTTTAGGATATCAAAGAGAGGTTTTAACTCTCCTGTGGTTAGCTTTAAATATGGTCGAAGCCAATTTATGTCTCCTAGTAGTTTTTGGAAATCATTTAATGTTTTTAATTGATCTCGATGTATGACGGCCTTTTGATTGATAATTTTAGGTCCTTTTATTTGAAAACCAAGGTTTTTATATGGATCTTGTAATTGTATTTTTTCTGGGGCTATTTGCAGTCCGGCTGTTGTCAACTCTTGTTTGAGTTGGGCAAAGCACTGTAAGACTTGTTCACCAATCTGTCCTGCTATTAAAATATCATCCATATAGTGTATAATATATATTTGTGGCCATTTATCTCTGACTGGTTGTATAGCAGCAGCTACATATTTTTGGCATAAAGTAGGGCTGTTGGCCATTCCCTGGGGCAGGACCTTCCATTGATAAAGTTTCATTGGCTGTCTAAAATTTGTAGATGGAACGCTGAAAGCAAATCTTTTTTGATCAGCAGGATGGAGAGGTATTGTAAAGAAACAATCTTTAAGATCTATAATAATTTTAAAATATTTTTGAGGAATTGCAACTGGAGAGGGTAACCCTGGCTGTAAAGCGCCCATGAGGACCATAGTAGTGTTTACTGCTCTCAAATCCTGTAAGAGTCTCCACTTGCCAGACTTTTCTTGATAACAAATATGCGTGTATTCCAAGGGGAATTGTTTTCTATAATATGCCCTGCCAGTAATTGTTCCTGCACTAACTGTTGGGCTGCAACTAGTTTTTCATTAACTAAAGGCCATTGATCAACCCAGATTGGCTCGTCTAACTTCCAAATTATAGGATCAGCGCACTTTTGGGGTGTAGGCATGTCAGAGGCCTGAGCTAAAATTTCCAAACCCTTTTTTATCAAGTTGTCCTGAGACTGGTATAGGCTGTGGAATACGGTTTTCCTTTTTTCCAAGACCTTTACCAGGGGTGTATCCCTGAGTTAGCATTTGTGCAGTAACTATATCATTTGGGCTGCACATTATAATTTTCATTTGGGAGAACAGGTCTCGTCCCCAAAGATTAACAGGTAAGTGAGGGATGAAAAATGACTTAATGAGGCCTGAATTGTTTTCTTTATCTGTCCATGTTAGGTATTTAGAACTTTGTTTAGGATTATTGCTTTGTCCAATTCCTCTCAGGTGAGTTAAAGTCTCTGTGGTAGGCCAATGAGAGGGCCAATCTTCTTGTTTAATGATGGTTACATCAGCCCCTGTGTCTATTAGCCCAGTAAATGCCTTACCATCTAACCATAAGGTTAGAGAGGGTTTTTGATTTGTAATTGGTTGCACCCAATATATATCTGATGATCCAAAACCTTTGGTATTCCTGTTAGAGTGTTGGATATTATTATCTGTTTTAACTAAGGGTAGCAAAACTAACTGTGCTATTCTAACCCCTTGAGGGACAGTAATAATGTTGTTAATAGCTCTGGCCATGATTTTAATTTCTCCTTCATAATCATTATCGATAACTCCAGGGAGGACTTGTAAACCTTTCATGGTGACACTACTTCTTCCCAAGAGTAGCCCAAAAGTGTCAGGTGGTAAAGGCCCATATATTCCTGTATTTAAGGTTTGTGGTCCCATCTCAGGTGTTAATACTGTGTGGGAGGTGGAACTGAGGTCCAGTCCTGCACTTCCTGGGGTTGCTCTACTAAGTTTTGAAATGGATTGTTGCTGCTGGCTGGAACAAAGCTGACTGCCCCATATGCTTGTTTTGGGGCCTGGGGCTGGCCCCTCACCCCGTTTCCCTGCTGAGACGATAAAGGATTTCCTTGACTATCAATTTTAGATTTACATTCGTTGGCCCAGTGCCTTCCTCTTTTACACCTTGGGCAAAGGCCTGGAATTTTTGTTTCTGGATTTTTATTTTGATTTTCATGGCAATCTTTTGCAAAGTGTCCTTTTTTACCGCATTTAAAGCACCCCCCTTTATCTTTGCCTTTGTTATTGAGGAAGTCTCTTACTGTTTGACCACTAAAGGCGGCGGCCATTGCTAGACCCTGTTGATATGAGGGCCCAATATCTGAACAAAGGCGTATATATCCTGTTAAATCTGTTTTCTTTCGATAAGGTCTGATTGCCCCTTGGCAGGCGGGGTTGGCGTTTTCATATGCCAACTGTTTAACATAATCTACACCCGTTTCTGCATTTCCAAAAATTCTACCTGCCGCAGTCATGAGTCTGTGTACAAAATCTGAGAACGGCTCATCTGGTCCTTGTTTGACTGCCGTGAATGAGGCCCTTGGGTCTCCTTTAACAGGGAGTTTCCTCCAGGCTTTTGTAGCAGCTGCCTGGATTTGTGAAAACAAGCCAGGATCATATAGCACTTGGGCCTGAGTGTCTGCATAGTTACCTGAACCAGTTAACATATCAAAATCCCAGCCGTTTCCTGCCTGTTGGTTTCTTTTAGCTGTGTCCCTACAATTTTCAAAAAACTCTGACTTCCAAATTAAATGATCTCCCCCAGAGAGAATTGCCCTAACTAAGGTATTCCAATCTGTAGGGGTGAGCCAGTTATTGGCTACAGATTCCACTATTGCGAGAGTATATGGAGCAGTAGCCCCATATTGAGAAGCAGCAGTTTTTAACTCTTTTATGATAGTAAAATCAAACCCAGTATGATGTCTCCAAGCTTGTCCTTGCCCATCTGTGGTTTCAGTAACTGGGAAGATGTCTTTGGGGAGGAGTCTTCTCTATGTCGGCTAGCAACTAACCCCTCTTGGAACATGCTGTCCAGGCCACTGAGGTGGGCGCAGGAACCCTCCATAACATCTGGGTTAGGTACCTTTTCATTTCCTGTTTTTAATTATTGGAGCCTAATTATCAATGATTGATGCAACTCCTCAAGTTTAATTTGTTCTTATAGTTGAGCAATTTTTTGTTTTAATTCTTCTTTGGGATCTACTACTGCCATAACAATGGGCGCAGAAGCCCCATTACGTGTCCCATTATATGGGGCGGTATGAAGTAAAGGGAGGCCAGTCAGGTTATGATATTTAGCCGCCTCTTCCTCTAAATCATCCCAATTTATGTTTAATTGATCAGGCTTATTAGTTTCTTCCTCTTTTTGAGGTGTTTGTAAAACCGGATTTTTTTTTGTTTGTTTTTGTGTAATATTTCTTTATCTGTTACAAAAGGAGACTTGACTCCCTCATCATCACTCTCAAGGGAAATGAGATCCTCCTCCGTATCTTGCGGAGGCTTTGTGAGGTTAGAGCGGGAACTAACCTTTAGAATATGTTCTGTTTGAGCGACCGCGGCCATGACTTGTGGATCGGCTTCCTTTTTATCTATCAAATCTTTAATGAGATTCCAATAAGAGAAGGCGGTCACAGGAATTTTTTCTGGCCCAAAAGCATTATAATAATCTTGAAAACAATCTCCTACTCTACGCCATCTTTTAATATCAATAGTTCCTTCCTGTGGGAACCAAGGGCAAGTGTCTTTTACAAAATCAAAAAATTTAAACAGATCATTACTTTTAACCTTTACTCCTCGTATTTTTAAAGCCTCTTTTAATTGTCCTACATAGATTTGATGTTGACTTAATTCTTGTCCCATTTCGGACGCGTCACTTACCTTCGAGTCTGACGCGGCAGGTTCCCGTGGTGATCGGAGAAGTTTAGTTTCACCTTGACGGTCAACCGTTCTTTCGCGTCCTCTTCCTCACGGAATCCCTCGTTTCCAGGTTCCACGTTGAGGCGCCACGTGTCCCGACCCGCGGGATCGTCAATGTAGGCCCTAGAAGAGGGAGTGGGAACTGGGGGACAAGAGACACGAGAAATGGAGACAAGACAGTATCCTACGCCATGTTGCGCTTCTGCGCCGTCGTTGGTACTTTTCCGGCGGGATGGCGCCTGCGCTGTAAGTTGATCATTTTCCGGGCGTGGGAAAATGGGTGATGAAGAAAGAAGAGCGCCATTTTGTACTGGTACATGAGACAGCAGAACAAGGAAGAAAGTAAATCAAGTGGAAATGGCTATGGCCAGGCCACACAGCTCCGGACACCCATCAAGAAGCCTTTCGCTAAGACTGTTCTTGTGGAATTTGCAAAGTGATATTTGGAAGACCATAGAGGGCTATGGTGAAAAAGGATATATCCTAATATAAAAACTGAAAAGAAGGTTTCTGAGAAACTGCTTTGTGTTCTCTTAATTCATCTCACAGATTTACAGTTTTCCCCTAAAGAAGCCTTTCGCTAAGACTGTTCTTCTGGAATTTGCAAAGTGTTATGTGGAGGCCCCTAGAGGGCTATGGTGAAAAAGGAAATATCTTCAGTTAAAAACTTGAAAGAAGCTTTCTAAGCTACTGTTTTGTGTTCTGTTAATTCATCTCTAAGAGTTACAGTTTCTCCTCCAGAAACCTTCCGTTAATACTGTTCTTTTGGAATTTGCAAAGTGATATTTGGAAGCCCATAGAGAGCTATGGTGAAAAAGGAAATATCTTCCGTTCAAACCTGGAAAGAAGCTTTCTGAGAAACTGCTCTGTGTTCTGTTAATTCATCTCACAGAGTTACATCTTTCCCTTCAAGAAGCCTTTCGCTAAGGCTGTTCTTGTGGAATTGGCAAAGGGATATTTGGAAGCCCATTGAGGGCCATGGTGAAAAAGGAAATATCTTCCGTTCAAAACTGGAAAGAAGCTTTCTGAGAAACTGCTCTGTGTTCTGTTAATTCATCTCACAGAGTTACATCTTTCCCTTCAAGAAGCCTTTCGCTAAGACTGTTCTTGTGGAATTTGCAAAGTGATATTTGGAAGCCAATAGAGGGCTATGGTGAAAAAGGAAATATCTTCAGTTAAAAACTGGAAAGAAGCTTTCTGAGAAATTGCGTTGTGTTCTGTTAATTCATCTCACAGAGTTACATCTTTCCCTTCAAGAAGCCTTTCGCTAAGGCTGTTCTTGTGGAATTGGCAAAGGGATATTTGGAAGCCCATAGAGGGCTATCTTGAAAAAGGAAATATCTTCCGTTCAAAACTGGAAAGAAGCTTTCTGAGAAACTGCTCTGTGTTCTGTTAATTCATCTCACAGAGTTACATCTTTCCCTTCAAGAAGCCTTTCGCTAAGGCTGTTCTTGTGGAATTTGCAAAGTGATATTTGGAAGCCCATAGAGGGCTATGATGAAAAAGGAAATATCTTCAGATAAAAACTGGAAAGAAGCTTTCTGAGAAACTGCTTTGTGTTCTGTTAATTCATCTCACAGAGTTACAGCTTTCCCCTCAAGAAGCCTTTCACTAAGACTGTTCTTCTGGAATTTGCAAAGTGATATTTGGAAGCCCATAGAGGGCTATGGTGAAAAAGGAAATATCTTCCGTTCAAAACTGGAAAGAAGTTTTCTGAGAAACTGCTCTGTGTTCTGTTAATTCATCTCACAGAGTTACATCTTTCCCTTCAAGAAGCCTTTCGCTAAGGCTGTTCTTGTGGAATTGGCAAAGGGATATTTGGAAGCCCATAGACGGCTATGGTGAAAAAGGAAATATCTTCCGTTCAAAACTGGAAAGAAGCTTTCTGAGAAACTGCTCTGTGTTCTGTTAATTCATCTCACAGAGTTACATCTTTCCCATCAAGAAACCTTTCGCTAAGGCTGTTCTTGTGGAATTGGCAAAGGGATATTTGGAAGCCCATAGAGGGCTATGGTGAAAAAGGAAATATCTTCCGTTCAAAACTGGAAAGAAGCTTTCTATGAAACTGCTCTGTGTTCTGTTAATTCATCTCACAGAGTTACATCTTTCCCTTCAAGAAGCCTTTCGCTAAGGCTGTTCTTGTGGAATTGGCAAAGGGATATTTGGAAGCCCATAGAGGGCTATGTTGAAAAAGGAAATATCTTCCGTTTAAAACTGGAAAGAAGCTTTCTGAGAAACTGCTCTGTGTTCTGTTAATTCATCTCACAGAGTTACAGTTTTCCCCTCAAGAAGCATGCTGCTAAGACTCTTCTTGTGGAATTTGCAAAGTGATACTTGGAAGCCCAAAGAGGGTTATGTTGTAAAAGGAAATATCCTGAGAATAAAACTCAAAAGAAGCTTTCTGAGAAACTGCTCTGTGTTCTGTTAATTCATCTCACAGAGTTACATCTTTCCCTTCAAGAAGCCTTTCGCTAAGGCTGTTCTTGTGGAATTGGCAAAGGGATATTTGGAAGCCCATAGAGGGGTATGTTGAAAAAGGAAATATCTTCAATTAAAAAGTGGAAAGAAGCTTTCTGAGAAACTGCTTTGTGTTCTGTTAATTCATCTCACAGAGTTACAGCTTTCCCCTCAAGAAGCCTTTCGCTAACACTATTCTTGTGGAATTTGCAAAGTGATATTTGGAAGCCCATAAGGGCTATGGTGAAAAAGGAAATATCTTCAGTTAAAAACTGGAAAGAAGCTTCCGTAGAAACTGTTTTGTGTTCTGTTAATTCATCTCACAGGGTCACAGCTTTCCCCTCAAGAAGCCTTTCGTTAAGACTGTTTTTGTGGGATTTGAAAAGTGATATGTGGAAGCCCATAGAGGGCTACGGTGAAAAGGGTAATATCCTAAGATAAAAACTGAAAAGAAGCTTTCTGAGAAACTGTTTTGTGTTCTATTAATTCATCTCACAGTGTTACAGCTTTCCCCTCAAGAAGCCTTTCGCTAAGACTGTTCTTGTGGAATTTGCAAAGTGATATTTGGAAGTCTATAAAGGGCTATGGTGAAAAAGGAAATATCCGAAGATAAAAGCTGAATAGAAGCTTTCTGAGAAACTGCTTTGTGTTCTGTTAATTCATCTTACAGAGTTACAGCTTTCCCCTCAAGAAGCCTTTCGCTAAGACTGTTCTTGTGGAATTTGCAAAGTGATATTTGGAAGCCCATAGAGGGCTATGGTGAAAAAGGAAATATCTTCCGTTCAAAACTGGAAAGAAGCTTTCTGAGAAACTTCTCCGTGTTCTGTTAATTCATCTCACAGAGTTACATCTTTCCCTTCAAGAAGCCTTTCGCTAAGGCTGTTCTTGTGGAATTGGCAAAGGGATATTTGGAAGCCCATAGAGGGCTATGGTGAAAAAGGAAATATCTTCCGTTAAAAACTGGAAAGAAGTTTTCTGAGAAACTGCTTTGTGTTCTGTTAATTCATCTCACAGAGTTACAGCTTTCCCCTCAAGAAGCCTTTGGCTAAGACTGTTCTTGTGGAATTTGCAAGGTGATATTTGGAAGCCCATAGTGGGTTATGGTGAAAAAGGAAATATCTTTCGCTAAAAACTGGAAAGAAGCTTTCTGAGAAACTGCTTTTGTTCTGCTAATTCACCTCACAGAGGTACATCTTTCCCCTCAAGAAGCCTTTCGCTAACACTGTTCTTGTGGAATTTGCAAAGTGATATTTTAAGCCAATAGAGGGCTATGGTAAAAAAGGAAATATCTTCCGTTCAAAACTGGAAAGAAGCTTTCTGAGAAACTGCTTTGTGTTCTGTTAATTCATCTCACAGAGTTACAGCTTTCCCCTCAAGAAGCCTTTCGCTAAGACTGTTCTTGTGGAATTTGAAAGTGATATTTGGAAGCCCATAGAGGGCTATGGTGAAAAAGGAAATATCTTCAGTTAAAAACTGGAAAGAAGCTTTCTGAGAAACTGCTTTGTGTTCTGTTAATTCATCTCACAGAGTTACAGCTTTGACCTCAAGAAGCCTTTCGCTAAGTCTCTTCCTGTTGAATTTGCAAAGTAATATTTGGAAGCCCATAGAAGGCTACGGTGAATAAGGAAATATCCTCAGTTAAAAATTGGAAAGAAGCTTTCTGAGAAACTGCTTTGTGTTCAGTTAATTCATATAACAGAGTTACAGCTTTCCCCTCAAGAACCTTTCGCTAAGACTGTTCTGTGGTATTTGCAAAGTGATATTTGGGAGCCCGTAGAGGGCTATGGTGAAAAAGGAAATATCTTCAGATAAAAACTGGAAAGAAGCTTTCTGAGAAACTGCTCTGTGTTCTGTTAATTCATCTCACAGAGTTACATCTTTCCCTTCAAGAAGCCTTTCGCTAAGGCTGTTCTTGTGGAATTGGCAAAAGGATATTTGGAAGCCCATAGAGGGCTATGGTGAAAAAGGAAATATCTTCCGTTCAAAACTGGAAAGAAGCTTTCTGAGAAACTGCTCTGTGTTCTGTTAATTCATCTCACAGAGTTACATCTTTCCCTTCAAGAAGCCCTTCGCTAAGGCTGTTCTTGTGGAATTGGCAAAGGGATATTTGGAAGCCCATAGAGGGCTATGGTGAAAAAGGAAATATCTTCCGTTCAAAACTGGAAAGAAGCTTTCTGAGAAACTGCTCTGTGTTCTGTTAATTCATCTCACAGAGTTACATCTTCCCCTTCAAGAAGCCTTTCGCTAAGGCTGTTTTTGTTGAATTGGCAAAGGGATATTTGGAAGCCCATAGAGGGCTATGGTGAAAAAGGAAATATCTTCCGTTCAAAACTGGAAAGAAGCTTTCTGAGAAACTTCTTTGTGATCTGCGTATTCATCTCACAGTTACAGCTTCCCCTCAAGAAGACTTTCGCTAAGACTGTTCTTGTGGAATTTGAAACGTGATATTTGGAAGCCCATAGAGGGCTATGGTGAAAAAGAAAATATCTTCCGTTCAAAACTGGAAAGAAGCTTTCTGAGAAACTGCTCTGTGTTCTGTTAATTCATCTCACAGAGTTACATCTTTCCCTTCAAGAAACCTTTCGCTAAGGCTGTTCTTGTGGAATTGGCAAAGGGATATTTGGAAGCCCATAGAGGGCTATGGTGAAAAAGGAAATATCTTCCGTTCAAAACTGGAAAGAAGCTTTCTGAGAAACTGCTCTGTGTTCTGTTAATTCATCTCGCAGAGTTACATCTTTCCCTTCAAGAAGCCTTTCGCTAAGGCTGTTCTTGTGGAATTGGCAAAGGGATATTTGGAAGCCCATAGAGGGCTATGGTGAAAAAGGAAATATCTTCCGTTCAAAACTGGAAAGAAGCTTTCTGAGAAACTGCTCTGTGTTCTGTTAATTCATCTCACAGAGTTACATCTTTCCCTTCAAGAAGCCTTTCGCTAAGGCTGTTCTTGTGGAATTGGCAAAGTGATATTTGGAATCCCATAGAGGGCTATGCTGAAAATGGAAATAGCCTAAGAAAAAAACCGAAAAGAAGCTTTGTGAGAAACTGCTTTGTGTTCTGTTAATTCATCTCACAGAGTTACATCTTTCCCTTCAAGAAGCCTTTCGCTAAGGCTGTTCTTGTGGAATTGGCAAAGGGATATTTGGAAGCCCTTAGAAGGCTATGGTGAAAAAGTAAATATCTTCCGTTCAAAACTGGAAAGAAGCTTTCTGAGAAACTGCTCTGTGTTCTGTTAATTCATCTCACAGAGTTACATCTTTCCCTTCAAGAAGCCGTTCGCTAAGGCTGTTCTTGTGGAATTGGCAAAGTGATATTTGGAAGCCCATAGAGGGCTATGGTGAAAAAGGAAATATCTTCCGTTCAAAACTGGAAAGAAGCTTTTTAGAAACTGCTTTGTTTTCTGTAAATTCATCTCACAGAGTTACAGCTTTCCCCTCAAGAAGCCGTTCACTAAGACTGTTCTTGTGTAATTTTCAACGTGATATTTGGAAGCCCATAGAGGGCTTTGGTCAAAAAGGAAATATCGTAACATAGAAACCGAAAAGAAGCTTTCTGAGAAACTGCTCTGTGTTCTGTTAATTCATCTCACAGAGTTACATCTTTCCCTTCAAGAAGCCTTTCGCTAAGGCTGTTCTTGTGGAATTGGCAAAGGGATATTTGGAAGCCCATAGAGCGCTACGGTGAAAAAGGAAATATCTTCCGTTCAAAACTGGAAAGAAGCTTTCTGAGAAACTGCTCTGTGTTCTGTTAATTCATCTCACAGAGTTACATCTTTCCCTTCAAGAAGCCTTTCGCTAAGGCTGTTCTTGTGGAATTGGCAAAGGGATATTTGGAAGCCCATAGAGCGCTATGGTGAAAAAGGAAATATCTTCCGTTCAAAACTGGAAAGAAGATTTCTGAGAAACTGCTTTGTGTTCTGTTAATTTATCTCACAGAGTTACAGCTTTCCTCTCCAGAAGCCTTTCGCTAAGACTGTTCTTGTGAAATTTGCAAGGGTGAGATTTGGAAGCCCATAGAGGGCTATGTGATCAAGGAAATATCTTCAGTTAAAAACTGGAAAGAAGGTTTCTGAGAAACTTCTTTTTGTTCCCTAAATGCATCTCACAGAGTTACATCTTTCCCTTCAAGAAGCCTTTCGCTAAGGCTGTTCTTGTGGAATTGGCAAAGGGATATTTGGAAGCCCATAGAGGGCTATGGTGGAAAAGGAAATATCCTCAGATAAAAACTGGAAAGAAGCTTTCTGAGAAACTGCTTTGTGTTCTGTTAATTCATCTCACAGAGTTACAGCTTTCCCCTCAAGAAGCCGTTCACTAAGACTGTTCTTGTGGAATTTGCAAAGTGATATTTGGAAGCCCATAGAGGGCTATGGTGAAAAAGGAAATATCTTCAGTTAAAACTGGAAAGAAGCTTTCTGAGAAACTGCTTTGTGTTCTGTTAATTCATCTCACAGAGTTACAGCTTTCCCCTCAAGAAGCCTTTCGCTAAGACTGTTCTTGTGGAATTTGAAAAGTGATATTTGGAAGCCCATAGAGGGCTATGGTGAAAAAGGAAATATCCTCAGATAAAAACTGAAAAGAAGGTTTCTGAGAAACTGCTTTGTGTTCTGTTAATTCATCTCACAGAGTTACAGCTTTCCCCTCAAGAAGCCTTTCACTAAGACTGTTCTTGTGGAATTTGCAAAGTGATATTTGGAAGCCCATAGAGGGCTATGGTGAAAAAGGAAATATCCTAAGATAAAAACTGAAAAGAAGCTTTCTGAGAAACTGCTTTGTGTTCTGTTAATTCATCTCACAGAGTTACAGCTTTCACCTCAAGAAGCCTTTCGCTAAGACTGTTCTTGTGGAATTTGCAAAGTGATATTTGGAAGCCCATAGAGGGCTATGGTGAAAAAGGAAATATCCTAAGATAAAAACTGAAAAGAAGCTTTCTGAGAAACTGCTTTGTGTTCTGTTAATTCATCTCACAGAGTTACAGCTTTCCCCTCAAGAAGCCTTTCATTAAGACTGTTCTTGTGGAATTTGCAAAGTGATATTTGGAAGCCCATAGAGGGCTATGTTGAAAAAGGAAATATCTTCCGTTAAAAACTGGAAAGAAGCTTTCTGAGAAACTGCTTTGTTTTCTGTTAATTCATCTCACAGAGTTACAGTTTTCCCCTCAAGAAGCCTTTCGCTAAGACTGTTCTTGTGGAATTTGAAAAGTGATATTTGGAAGCCCATAGAGGGCTACGGTGAAAAAGGAAATATCCTAAGATAAAAACTGAAAAGAAGCTTTCTGAGAAACTGCTTTGTGTTCTGTTAATTCATCTCACAGAGTTACAGCTTTCACCTCAAGAAGCCTTTCGCTAAGACTGTTCTTGTGGAATTTGCAAAGTGATATTTGGAAGCCCATAGAGGGCTATGGTGAAAAGGAAATCTCCTAAGATAAAAATTGAAAAGAAGCTTTCTGAGAAACTGTTTGTGTTCTGTTAATTCATCTCACAGAGTTACAGCGTTCCCCTCAAGAAGCCTTTCGCTAAGACTGTTCTTGTGGAATTTGCAAAGTGATATTTGGAAGCCCATAGAGGGCTATGGTGAAAAAGGAAATATCTTCCGATAAAAACTGGAAAGAAGCTTTCTGAGAAACTGCTTAGTGTTCTGTTATTTCATCTCAAAAAGCTACAGCTTTCCCCTCAAGAAGCCTTTCCTTAAGACTGTTCTTGTGGGATTTGAAAAGTGATATATTGAAGCCCTTAGAGGGCTACGGTGAAAAGGGAAATATCCTAAGATAAAAACTGGAAAGAGGCTTTCTGCGAAACTGCTTTGTGTTCTGTTAATTCATTTCACAGTGTTACAGCTTTCCCCTCAAGAAGCATTTCGCTAAGACTGTTCTTGTGGAATTTGCAAAGTGTTATTTGGAAGCCCCTATGGGGCTATGGTGAAAAAGGAAATATCCTAAGATAAAAACTGAAAAGAAGCTTTCTGAGAAACTGCTTTGTGTTCTGTTAATTCATCTCACAGAGTTACAGCTTTCCCCTCAAGAAGCCATTCACTAAGACTGTTCTTGTGGAATTTGCAAAGTGATATTTGGAAGCCCATAGAGGGCCATGGTGAAAAAGGAAATATCTTCCGTTAAAAACTGGAAAGAAGCTTTCTGAGAAACTGCTTTGTGTTCTGTTAATTCATCTCACAGAGTTACAGCTTTCCCCTCAAGAAGCCGTTCACTAAGACTGTTCTTGTGGAATTTGCAAAGTGATATTTGGAAGCCCATAGAGGGCTATGGTGAAAAAGGATATATCTTCAGTTAAAAACTGAAAAGAAGCTTTCTGAGAAACTGCTTTGTGATATGTGACTTCCACTCACTGAGTTACAGCTGTATTTCGTAGAGCTGTTTGCTAGCCTTATTTCTGTGGAATCTGAGAACTGTTATTTCGGATCCCTTTGAAGACTATAGGGCCAAAGGAAATATCCTCCGATAAAAGTGAGAAAGAAGCTTTCTGAGAAACTTCTTTGTGATCTGTGAATTCATCTCACAGAGTTACAGCTTTCCCCTCAAGAAGCCTTTCGCTAAGACTGTTCTTGTGGAATTTGCAAAGTGATATTTGGAAGCCCATAGAGGGCTATGGTGAAAAAGGAAATATCTTCCGTTCAAAACTGGAAAGAAGCTTTCTGAGAAACTGCTCTGTGTTCTGTTACTTCATCTCACAGAGTTACATCTTTCCCTTCAAGAAGCCTTTCGCTAAGGCTGTTCTTGTGGAATTGGCAAAGGGATATTTGGAAGCCCATAGAGGGCTATGGTGAAAAAGAAAATATCTTCCGTTCAAAACTGGAAAGAAGCTTTCTGAGAAACTGCTCTGTGTTCTGTTAATTCATCTCACAGAGTTACATCTTTCCCTTCAAGAAGCCGTTCGCTAAGGCTGTTCTTGTGGAATTGGCAAAGGGATATTTGGAAGCCCATAGAGGGCTATGGTGAAAAGGAAACATCTTAAGATAGAAATTGAAAAGATGGTTTCTAAAAAACTGCTTTGTGTTCTGTTAGTTCATCTCACAGAGTTACAGTATTCCCGTCAAGAAGCCATTCACTAAGACTGTTCTTGTGGAATTTACAAACTGATATTTTTAAGCCCTTAGAGGGCAATGGTGAAAAAGTAAATATCCTCAGATAAAAACTGAAAAGAAGCTTTGTGAGATACTGCTTTGTGTTCTGTTAATTCATCTCACAGAGTTACAGCTTTCCCCTCAAGAAGCCATGCACTAAGACTGTACTTGTGGAATTTGCAAAGTGATATTTGGAAGCCCATTGAAGGCTAGGGTGAAAAAGAAACATACTAAGATAAAAATTGAAATTAAGCTTTCTGAGAAACTGCTCTGTGTTGTGTTAATTCATCTAACAGAGTTACTGCTTTCCTCTGAAGAGGCCGTTCATCAAGACTGGTCTTTTGGAAATTG